>ML821158.1:16574-40332 GCA_009831015.1 Picea engelmannii
CCAATATTGGATAAACTATTGGGGAATAATGAAAGAAACCATTTTGCAGAATAAAGATACTATTAAAAAAAACTTCAAATCAAAATTTAAGGAAAAAATGTGGTGTGATAAAGAGTTAGAGGAAAAAAGAAAATTAAGGTATGATAAAGATGTAATCAACACTAATATAGAAGATCAAAATTATCTATCTGTTTTTTCAAGCGTAAAGAAAAAAATAAGCATTGCTAAGATAAGAACAAATTCTCACGAGCTCCATAGTGAAACTGGGCATTGGTCAATTCCTAAAACGTCATGGGATGAAAGAGTGTGTCACCTTTGTGACACTAAGAAGGTTGAATATGAAAATAACTTTCTCTTAGATTGTCCAGCCTATACCCATATTAGATCTCATTTTCAAAATATTGATCTTGGAAAGCTTCTCTTAATGCTTTTCGAGGAGAGAAACACAATTCTAAATAATCACAAGAAATCACTTACCCTCTTAAGGTTCGATATACCAATTAGGTCTTAGTAGACGTTAATCATCATCATCATCATATTAATAATAATAAATAAATTATTAAATAAATTAATGATATCTATTTTATAATATCAATATTAAATATCATACTCATTATTAATATGTGATAATGTTTTGTTAAATTTTATTCATTTAATTATTCATATTTAATTTTATTTTTCATTTTTTGTGTCCCCCTTACAGACGTGAGACACTAGTCAACCAACCTCAACATGAGATTTAGTAATTTATAAAATATTATAACATTGTACCAAAATTTATAGTAATTTATATAATGCTATAACACTTTTTACTTAAATATTAGTATAAACAATTATTTAAATTTTATTCAATTTTGTTTTTAATGTTTTTAAATGTAAATTTGGAATTTTGGAATTTTGATTTTGTTTATGATAATCAAGGTTTGTACCTAGAAATTTATCTTTCTTCACTCTAGAGTTAAAGTGGACATATACTTGTATATATTGTTTTATATTAATATTAATCAATAAACAATTTCGTACCTAGAAATTGATCCTTCTTCACTCTAGAGTTAAAATGAATATATATATTTGTATATACTATTTAATATTAATATTGATAAATAAAATATAAAGTAAAATTAATGATATCTATCATATAATACTAATATTAAATATAGTATTCATTATTAATATGTGATATTATTTTGTTAAATTTTATTCAATTAATTATTCATATTTATTTTTGTTTTTCATTTTTCATGTTGAATTTGTTCCATGATATACATATTGAACCCAACACTTTTGTCATATACATTTTCCACCTAACAATTTTTTCATATACTTATAAAATTATAGTAGAATAAAACAAATGTGACACATGAGTGGGTTCACATTTATAGTCATGTTTATGTATCATGAGTTGACCAACCTCAACATGAAATTTAGTAATTTATAGAATATTATAACATTGTACCAAGATTTATAGTAATTTATATAATGATATAGCACTTTTTACCTAAAGAATAGTATAAAAAATTATTTTAATTTTATTCAATATTATTTTTAATGTTTTTAAATGTAAGTTTGAAATTTTGGAAGTTTGATTTTTTTTACGATAGTAAAGGTTTGTACCTAAAAATTGATCCGTCTTGATTTTAGAGTTAAAATGGATATATACTTGTATATATTATTTTATATTAATATTAATAAATAAACTATAAAGTAAAATTAATTATATCTATCCTATAATATTAATATTAAATATAGCATTCATTATTAATATGTGATAATGTTTTGCTAAATCTTATTCAATTAATTATTCATATTTATTTTTATTTTTCATTTTTTATGTCCGTCTTGTTCTGTGATATACATCTTGCACCCAATGATTTAGTCATATACATTTTGCACCCAACAATTCAGTGATACACATTTTGCAATTAGACCTGGACCACTACCTGGGTTAACAACTTTCGGAAAAAGGGCTAAGTAACGAGAAAGATAAAGTACGGGGAAAAGAGAAACAAGAAATTGGTTAAGTAAAGAAGACGAAAAAGATAAATACACATAAAACTGAGACTCTTACCCAGATTTATAGTAATTTATATAATGCTATAACATTTTTTACTTAAATAACAGTATAAACAATTATTTAAATGTTATTCAATATTATTTTAATGTTTTTAATTGTAAATATGGAATTTTGAAATTTTGATTTTGTTTTGATAAAATGTCTAAATGAAACTTTTAAATTTTTGAAACACTAAGAATATACACCATGAAAAATTTCTAAATTTATGAGACAAGAAGATTATACAAGGAAACACTAAGTTTATACACCATGAAAATTTTCTAAATTTTGGAGACACCAAGATTATACACCTTGAAAAAATTTCAGAATTTATGAAACTACACTTWAAAAACTTTTAAAAATTTTGAAACAATTTTTGAAACACCAAAACCTGGAACTTTTAAATTTTTCAAACACTAAGATTATAAGCCATGAAAATTTTCTAATATGAAATTACGGTAAGTGAGTAATTTCCTAAATTTCAATTAAAGTAAACTTGATTAAAAAATGTGCTCTCATAAAAACCAAGGTAGGGCATTTACAATACTTCTTTAAATACTATTACATTTATATAACCTGTTTACTTTTAAAAGARGAAGTGAAATGAGTCCACCATGCTCCCACATGTTCATGCCACACTTTGATGTACATATTATGCCTTTTATACACCTTGAAAAAATTTATGAATTTATGAAGTAATTTCTGAAACAACACCTAAAAAACTTTTGAAATTTGTGAAATAATTTCTTAAACACCAAACTGAAACTTTTAAATGTTTTAAACACTAAGATTATACATTATAGATTTGAGAAACCAAGATTATACACCTTGATGAAATAATTTCTGAAACAACACCTAAAAAACTTTTAAATTTTTGAAACACTAAGATTATACAACATACAAAATTTCTAAAATTATGATGCACCAAGACTATACACCTTGAGAAAATTATTTCACATCAAGATTATACAAACCAAACAACTCAAATATGCAATTACAATAATCTTGGTCAATAATTTCCTAAATTTCATTTGAAGTAAACTTGATTAAAAAATGTACCTTCATAAAAACCAAGGTATTGCATTATATATATTATAATAATAATAATAATAATAATAATAATAATAATAATAATAATAATAATAAATCAATATAGATTCATTTCAACTCTAGATTTATCAAGCTAGAGTGATCAAATATCTAGAGATGTAAACTTTTAATTTTTTCTCCAATTTTATATTTTAAAAGAGGTTTTCACAAAAATTTGATTCCTTAAAAACTTAAAAGATCCAAATAAAATGAATTTAATTAATACATTAATATTAAAATATTAAAAAATATTATTATTAAAAAATATATTAAAATATTATATATAAAAGATTAAAATAATAATAATAATAATCATAATTAATAAAATAATAATAAAACAAAAAATTGTAAAAATGATATATGTATTTAGTTTTTTATTATTATTTTGTATTAATTACTATTATTCTAATTTATATGTTACACAAACATCTACGCCATAAACACTTTTAACACTTTTCGGATTAATAATCAATAACATCATCTACTTCCATAATATCTTCTTACATCATCAATTTTTATATTATCTTCTTAGGTTATTTTTATGATTTTATCTTTTCATCATCTAGTTCCATATTATCTTCTTACATAGTCCATTTTTATATTATCTTCTTAGGTTATTTTTATGATTTTATCTTTTTATATTATTTTTATGATTTTAATAATCAAAGAAACAATATTCATTATCCATTCATAATGTGACAATCATATTAAACTTAATAAATAGAATAAAAAAAATTAATATACTTATTTTGTTTAAATTTATTTCGACACAAATACATAGAGTAATATTGTAATAAAGTTTCATATATGTAATGTGACAATCATATTAAACTTAATAAATAGAATAAAAAAATTTAATATACTTATTTTGTTTAAATTTATTTGGACTCATATAAATAGAGTAATACGATTTCTATGTAATAAAGTTTCAGATATGTAAGTATTAGTAAATTATGCTTTATATAATAATGTAAAAAAGTTTAATGTAAGAAGAGTTAATAGAAGTTTGCCCTTCTAGAAAGATCCTCCTCTAGAATGTTCTTTAGAACATAGAATTAGTATAAGTAGGAGTAGAAGGCGTGTATTTTTTTTTTTCTTGAGAATCATTTTGTAATTCAGATCTGTTTTGTTGGAGGTTGCCCACTCGAAGAGGCAAGTGAATTTGGCTTTGTATCAATAAAGGTATCATTTATGGTCTTATTGTTCTCTATAATTTGTTGTTTCTCATAATAATCATGTTTTTTCTCTACATAATATATCTGGTACCTTACAAGTGGTATCAAAGCACTTTCCTCTCCAGAACGTTTTGACAATTTATTTTAGGCTAGATTATCTAGATTGATGTGAGTGGTCTCCCACCCATTCCAACTAGTTCATTTTGATATTTTTCTAGTTTGGTATTTTTTTCCTAGTTTTCGGGTCCCTGACTTTTGAGGTTGGTTTGAGGCCCTAAACAATGTTTTTAGGGATCTCCACAATCAAATTGTTAGCATAGTCAGAGACTAACGAAAAAAAGTGTAGTCCTAAGATAGACCTTTCCAACGGGCTATCGTGCACCTAAAATAGAGGTTCTATGCAAAAGACACGACCCCAACCCACACGACTTTTGGTGCTTCATCTCTTATGGTTAGGTTTTTGGATGTATAGGATTTTGGAATTCATGCTTAATGTTAAAAATGCCTTTGAAGCCTCAATGTAATCATCTTATTGAAAATGAGCACACCCATCACATCTCTTCTCACAGCTAAGTTGCCACCATTCCAACAAGTTTATTTTCCATTGCATTTTATAGTTTCAAGTTATTTCCTTATTGAATAGAAACCAATTTTATTGTATCTATGTTATTCTTTGTTAATCATATTTTAATAATTTTTATTCAATTCATTATGCTCATAAAATGTGTATCAGTGGTATCAGAGAGGTCTTCTCCTTGTTTTTTTTAATGCATGTCCCCGACGAGGTCAGGGTACAAAGAATTGGGTCTCGAGCTTGTTTCCCTTGAGTAAAAAATCTTTCGCATGCCCAAGTGACCTCTCATGGTAGGAGAAAATATTGATATCCTTTCAAAATATTGCTCGAGGAATCCCTCAAGAAATAGAGCAATGAGATGATGGATAACTTTGTGCAAATCCTTCGGTGTGTACCAACATGAGGGAATATTCCTTAATGGAGGTGCCGCCCCCTTCAAGGTACAAATAAACTTTCATATTGCTATATTTGAAGGTCAAATAGACACAAATGATGTAGAAAAATTGTTGAATAGAGAAAATACTACTTTTGCGCTCCTCAAATTCGTTCCCCCTGTCAAAGATTGGTGGGAAAATTTTTGTGAGCAAAAGGAAACAGATGAAACCTCATTATTTACAGTCGTGGTCACCTGGGAGTCCTTCAAGGATCTTATTAAGGAACAATACTACATTGTCAAAAGTTATGACAACTTGTATACAAAATGGACCACGGTGCGGCAGGAAAGAGACCAAGAAGTGCCTAAGTTCACAGATATCTTCCATACCTTGCACACCAATCTAGGTATCAAATATTTTGAGAGACATCTGGTGCTCAAGTATCACGGTGGTCTACATAGATACATCCGGGTCAAAATGGAGTTTCTGGACATCTTGTCCTTGGGCGTGACCTGTCGATATACCATCAAAATCAAGTAGAAGATTAAAAAAAAAAGTGGAAATTTGGGCCTAGGAACCCCTCACAGCAAAAGCAAGGAAAGGGCAGCCCCAACCCATAGAATAAAGAACAGAGAAAATATGGAAAACCTCAAGAAAACCAGTTCAAGCCGTAAGAAAAGAAGGAAAACCGAAAGGCAAAGAAAGATATCAGGAATTCGTGCGACTTTCATACGAGCCTATGGTATAACACTATTGATTTCCACTCAAAGAAGTCGCTAGTGGATGAGGTGAAAGCCTCAGATTCAGATGCAGGTTCTAACTCTGATTCAAAACCAAAAAGGGGGAAATAGATCATTGATGTGGAAACCAGTTCTACTGTTACTACCACCAAGCTCTATCTTGACGAACCATATGAGCCAGAGGGAGGAGAGCATCATTTTCATTCACAGATGTGGGTGAAAGGTACTCTATGACACTTCATAATTGATAGTGGTAGCCATAAGAACCTCATCTCAGCAGAGGTCTTGAAGCGGATAGCCCTTCCAACAACATTGCACACAGAACCCTACACCATTGGATGGCTCCACCAAGGAAGTGATCTCCACGTCATCCAATAGTGTCATATTTCGTATGAATTCAATCCCTTCAAAGACGAGGTATTGTGTGATGTTTCTCTTCTCGAAGTTTGTAATATTATTTTGGGCCAACCTTATTTATGGAACGTCATGTTGTATATGATTCTAGGGATCACAGTTTTATTATTACTTTGAACACGAAATTGTACAGGATACTTATGGGAGTCCCACCTAGTGTTTTTTACCTGATCTCTTCCAAGAAATGCAGGAAGGTCATCTCTGAGACCGAGAATTTTATCTTCTTCATTATTTTCTCTCAGAGTGAGAGAAATATCGCAGCCACATCTAGGGCCTCCGCGACTGACCTCTCCACATAGAAGAATAAAGTGGATAAGGTCATGGAAGAATGCTTAGATATCTTCTCCTCACCTACCGAGGTACCTCTACATTGTCAGGTCAAGAAGCCCATCGATCAAACCTCTAGTGCACCACTACCCAATGGACTAGTCTATCATTGATTTCTATTAGAGAATGAGGAGATCAAGCGACAGATCCAAGAAATACTCTACAAGTGGCACATATGTCCTAGTTCATCCCCTTTTGGGAGCCCAATTATGACAATGTAGAAAAAAAACTAGACCTAGTGACTCTGCATTGACTATCGTTCCCTGAATAAAATCATAGTCAAGAACTGGTACCCAATTACCCGAATCGAAGACGTCCTTGATAAGCTCACAAGGGCCAAATACTTTAGAAAGATTGATCTAAAGTATTGCTACCACCATGTCCCAATAGAACAAATAGATGTATTTAAGACCACCTTTAATTCAAAAGAAGGTCTTTTTGAATGGTTGGTCATGCCCTTTGGTTTGACAAATTCTCCAACAACTTTCACGAGGATGATGGACAATATCTTGTGACATTTCACCAATAATTTTGTATTGGTGTATCTAGATGACATCCTCATCTACAAAAATACTTGGGCAGACAACTTGCAATAGATTCAACAGGTTCTACACTCCCTGTGGTAGCACAAACTATATGCCAACTTCGAAAAATGATACTTTGACATGGACAAGGTCCATTTCTTGTGTTACAACATTGATCATCATGATGTACATGTCAATCCAGCCAAGATCTAGGTCATTTGTGACTGGCCAGCCCCAACCACACTCACTGAGCTTTAGATATTCTTAGGCCTTGCCAATTTCTATCGCAAGTTCATGTTGGGATTCTCCCATATTGCATGGTCACTCATCCAAGAAACCAAGGGTGGTGGTAAGGAAACATTTGTTTGGGGATTATCCCAACAACAAGAATTCAATGATTTGAAGCAATGTTTATGATCAGCTCCAGTACTCTCATTAGCGAACCTCCAATTACCCTTTGAGATCAATACAAATGCTTGAAACTATGTTTTGGGCATCGTTCTCACTCAGTATGACCACCCCATGGCCTATCATAGTGAGACACTATCATATATTTTCAGTAAGTACCCTTCTTACGACAAAGAAATGTACTCCATTGTGCAAGCTTATCGCGAGTGGAGACATTACATTCTTGGGAAGGAGACATTCATCCACACTAATCATAAGCCACTATAGTCCATGCAGACACAAGGAAAATTACAGAATGATCATCATCAGAAGTGGTACACATACTTCCAGTAGTTACACCTCAACATCAATATATAAAATAGGAAGTACCAATCGAGTCATTGATTTCCTCAACCAACATATAGTTGCGACACTCACCACGGTGCTAGACTCTTGTGGCCAAGAGACCTCTAAATGACCTCACCTCTATGATATAGACCCTTAATTCACCACCACCTACCAAATGTTGGGAACAAACTTATTTTTCACTAATTTCCATCTTTAGGATGGGATGTTATGCCATCTAGGGAATATTTGCGTTCCATCAAGAGAGAGAGTGAATATTATTTGGGAATCTTACTACAGTCGGGTGGCAGGACACTTCAACATCAAAAAGATAATGGAAGTACTTCATAAACATTTATACTATCCGAAACTTTGAAAAGATGTGGGAAATTAAATTCCTACACTATGTACGTTATTTCCAAACAAACCACTAATAAATAGGGCCTATACACCCTGATCCATACTCTTGACAGGCCATGGGAATCCATATCAATGGACTACATGTCAAGCCTTCCATCCACCAAGAGGGGAAATGACTGCATTTTTTTCGTTCTTGATCATTTTTCCGAGATAGTGATTATGGTCGCCTGTAAGAGGAGAATCACAATAGAGACGAATGCCAAGTTATTATTTGAACAAGTATGCTTAGATTTTGGAATCCCACAAACCATTTTCTCATATCAGGACATTCAGTTCCTCATCCCATTGTGGTCGAGGCTATGGTCACTGCTGGACACCAAGCTCACCAAATCCACTTCTTTCCACCCCGAGACAGATGGCCAAACTAAGTTCGTCAATTGGATGATCATGCATATCATGTGCATGTAAAATTCCAAGCACCCCCACACATGGGATGATATTCTTCCCTATGTTCAACATAGCTATAATAGATACCTATGCATCTCAAATGACCACATCCCCTTTCAGGTGCGGCTGGGATTCAAACGATTGGGTCCCATGGATGTTGCACTACATCGTGCGACCACTTCAACTAATTCAACCCCTACTCCAATTGAAGCTGATAAAGCCACCTAGTCCATTGAGTGGATCCAACACATATGCCAACAAGCTCAGGATATTTTACATAAATCCAATTCCAAGTACAAGCAATGTGATGATCAACATCGGGTGCCACATAAGTTTTATGTGGGAGACAAATTTTGGTTTCACTTGCAGAAAGAACACCTTACAGGGCCCCATTGGAAGATTTTCCCACTTTTTTATGGACCTTCCAACATCACCAAGGTTGTGGGTGAAAATTATTTTGAACTTAACATTCCCCCTTTCATTGGCTTACACCCAGTGTTCAATGTGGCTCTCCTTCAGCCGTATTTCCCACCATTATTTGATACCTCAGAGATAGCAGAACAATTGAAACCAAAAGAGATCAACCCTTATTGAATTCAAAATACATCCAGTGATCAGGTTGTGGAAACAAAGGTCAAGAGAACTCGACGACAAAGGATCCATCTTTATCGAGTAGTCATAGAAGGGAAGCTCCTGCACAAAGGAAAGTGGCTCACCAAGGGACAAATTCAACATAAATTTCCTCATCTAATGGGGGAAATCAACGCAATGAATACCATTTCTTAATAAGGGAAGAGGATTGATCCATATGGATTTTAGTTTCCTCCCACCCATTCCAACTTGCTCATTCTGGCAGTTTTCTAGTTTGATGGTTTTTTCCTAGTTTTTGGGTCCCTGACTTTTGGGGTCTTTTTGAGGCCTTAAAAAACCTTTTAGGGATCACCATAGTTATATTGTAGACTAAATTAGAGTATTATGGAAACATGTTTAGTCCTTGGATATACCTTTACAATGGTCTATCATGCGCCTAAAACAAAGATCATATGCAAAAGTTACGACCCGGAGAATTTGATGTACTAACTTACCCCAACGAGGCCAACATGAATTTTGGTGCTTCATCTCCTAGGTTTAGGTTTTTGGGTGTCTAGGTTTTTGGAATTCATGATTATTGTAAAAAATGTCTTTAGAGCCTCATTGTAATCATCTTCTTGTGAATGAATGCAATCGTCACATCTCTTATGTAATTCCCTAAGACCGAGCCCCTTCTTAATTGTAATTTTGCTTATAGGTTGGTGAACCAAGTGGTTGTAAGCTGAAAGACTTATGTGTTTATTAGGATGGTGAGTCAGATGCCAAGGCCAATGAGCTCAATTTTTTTATATATAATTATGTAGAACATCATTAATAAAAATATAAACACTGTTGCATGTAGACCAACCACGAAAAAGAGTTATGGGGGACTAAGCTCCATTAGATAGTGAAAGTGAGGGGGCTAAGTGTCTAGGTCTAGGGGATAAGCTAGGGGGCTTACCTCTAGAGGAATAATATTTTAATATTATTTCCTGAAGACTAAGGTGAACATCATATGTTTTTTCTATCCTAAGTTCCTAGAAAGTGTGACATAAGCTAAATGGAGCACATGCATCTCCAGGAAGACAAGTGTCGACCTGGGTGCATGCATTTAAAGCTAAAGAAGTCATTCGTGTTGGGGGTTCTCTTCCAATATTCCATCCTCCACTTAATTTTCGGGGCCATCCTCTGTCTGAACCATTTTTACCTCTGCATTGTCTGACCTCTGCATAGCCTCACACATCTCTGAAACTAGAAATGAGAAATTTGTCCTGTGTTGTTTCTTGTGAAGCCCGATGCAATTGTAGTCACCTGAGCCGTGTTGGGACTTAACATTAGGTTTGTTTCTTGTTGGGTGTCCATACCCATTTTTTCCCAATTTTTGTTTATGTTTCTGTTATTATCATCTATACTCAGTCGTAGCTGAGTCAAAGACTAGTTCAAGAGGTAGGTTGTTAGGCCTGTGAGAAAATCTCCCAGGTGAGAGAGTTTGCTGGGAAGTGAATTCTCCTAGAAGGGAGTCTCGTAGCAGCTGCAATACTCTGAGACTTTTGGTCCATCCTGTTGTTGAAGCCCAAGGTAATGGAGGTGTATTGGCGGGTGGACTTGTATTAGCGAAGGTGTGTCCTCCTGGGGTGGAGCAGGTGTGCGGGGAATGAGGGTCTGTGTGTTGTTGGCGTAAGTGGCTTATGGGATAAAAGATCCTTTCTATTTATTTGTGAAACTTCCTTGTTGTCCTTTCCAAGCCTAGAACTCCCTTTCCTAGTGGATTTTAGTCCCATCTCGGGGGGGGCCTACTTCTGAGAGTGATGAGCAATGCAGTCTAAGGCTGGGAGGTTTGTGGAAGGTCTACACGTAGTTGGTGGATTTACTCAAGTTAAAAGATAAGTATAGTTGTTGTGCTTAAATTATGTATTTTATGCATGTTTTTTGATGCTTGAATGTTATCATGTATTTTGTTTCATGTGGATTTACTGTTAATATTGTTTGAATATGAACTGCTAGCATTAATTTCGTGTTTATGGTGTTATGTGTTTAAATTTATTAAAATTCATATATATCATATAATTTTATATTCTACATCGCATCAATATCCAGTCTGTGGATGGTCGGGGATGTTACAATATGGTATCAGAGCCCAAGGTTTCAACACTAAGCCTGGATAGGCTAGATAAGTGGTCATTAGACCCAAATTTTTGAGTGGAAATTGTGTTTGGAGGAACCAATTTTTAACCTTAGAGCACTCTTGAGTGCCAAGGGTTTACATGGCCATGTTACCAAGCTCAGGAGGAGTAGCGGTAGAATAAAACCACAATCGGTGTGGTATTTTCCACAAAGAGACAGAGCTCAACACTTGGGGTGTTGGAGTCGTAGGATTTGTTTGGAAGGAAAGGAAAACCTTTACGATCATCAGATCTGGGGAATGTGTAGAAAGGTTAACCCAGAAGCACTTCAGACTTCGCGACATTAGTGAAGTTGAGTGCAAAGGTCAGAGAAAGGACAAAACCTGAATCTCCGAAGTCTGAAGGAGATCTACACCATAGATCGTGGGAAAAGAGAGTGACCGTTAGATCAAGCAAAAGAGAGGTTCATAACTTTGGAATTTGAGGGTTGGAAGAAGTATAATGTGTTGATGCACAAACTTCTGAAACCTGAAGTTATGAAGCAAAGGAACAAGTCGTAATTTCAAATTTCGGGATAATTTTTCAATGCTGAGGGGATAAATTTCGAAGTCCAACATTCCGAAGAAAGAGAGGAGGTGTCGTGGGGCTAGGTGACATCACCATAGGTGATGTGGACCTTTTTTAGGCATGCCACATGTCATCGCCTTAGTTGGTCACAATTGTACTATGTGGGCCCAGAGGATAGGGAAGTTGAAAGTTCGAAAGTCGCAAGATTGGAAGGAAGCAAGCGTGAAAGCTTCTGGAACCTGAAGTTCCAATGCTCCGAAGTACCGAAGCTCCAAAGTCCCAAATCTTCCATGACAGAAGTTACACAATGAGTGTCAGTCATTGGATGTTGGGTAGCCATGGACCTTTGATCCCCCCTACTTCGTGAGTTTGTTAATCGGAACTTGAGAGATAGTTGTGTTGCATTTTGAAAATTTTCAAAGGCCGAAGGCCCGAGTAGAACCTTTTGACCTAGCACTTGATTATGCATGTGATCACATGGGTTGAGGCCTGAGAAAAAGGTGGGCTATCACCCGAAAGTTACAGATCAACGCAGAGCTCGAAAATTTCATGGAATATGAACTTTTTAGATTTGTTTATGAATGTTGAGGGATTTATTAAGGAATGATGGCCTAGAAAATTATGGTTGACTGCACATGTGTTTGCAGAAGTTTAGTGAGTGTCAGAACTGATTAGAGTTTCCACTGAGCACAAAGAAATGGAGGAGTCACAAAATGCTTTCAGTTCGGAGAATGAATTAAAAGGAATGGATGTCCATTTGGGAGTTGAAGGATCGAAATCCAATGGTCACGAAGAAGAGATGGATAAGCAAGGGCAGATGATGAAAATCATTGAACAATTGTAGAAGGACGCCTAGGCTCACCGAGAAGATAATAGGAAGCTCTTGAAAGATAAGGAACAACAGGAATAATTCAACTTAAATTTGAAGTGGAGCCTTGAAAGAATTGAGAAAACGTTGGATAAGGAAAGTGACTCAAGAAAAACAGGGAGTCGCAAGACCCCTGAGAACAAACGAAGATTGAGAAGTGTTAGCAGAAATCATCGTCACTCCCTAAAAATTTCCAATAAGGAGGCACACAGTAGTTCAAGCCCATGTCCTGCCAGAAAACATTGGCGATCTGGAGTGGATGAAATGAAGGGTGAAATGAACAAGATTAAGCCTCCTACTTTTGACAAAGAACAGAAGAAATATGAAGATGCTCAGACTTGGATACTGGGAACGAGAAAATATTTCCAATTATAGAACTATTCTTCACGTGCAGAGGGAAGAATTGGCATTTACCAACATAAAGGAAAGGAATCCATATGGTGGGAGAAGCTTGTGCAAGTATAGCACGTCATATAGAAGAATGTTACTTGGAAGGAGTTCAAGAAGAATGTTGAAAAGCAGTACTTAACTAAGATATACTACGACAAAAACATGAAAGAGTTCTTTGAACTCAAGCTGGATAGCATGACAATTGATGAGTATGAATGAAGGTTATTGGAATTGTTGAAGTATGTCCCCTTTATCAAAGATGAGATAGTCAAAACTCAAAGGTATCTGAGTGGACTACCATCTTCCATCAGTGACAATATCCAGTATGATGACCCAAATATTATGGAAGAAACTATAAGGAGAGAAAAATGCTTATATGATCAGTAAAAAGAAAATCCTACTTTCCAAAAATCTTGGGAAGATAAGAAGAAGTTTAAGAGGGAGCAAAGGAAAGAGGGAATCAAAACACCATTTTTTAGGAATAGTCCTCAAAGACAACCATATTTTAGAGAGCCCTAGAAGGCTGAAGTAGGTGGAAAAATGCCGAGACAGGCACCTATGGAATGTTGGGGCTATAAAGGAAATCATAGGTATAGATATTGCCCCCATGAGAATGACAAAGTGAGAACTATCCACAATGCTCAACATGCATAAACAATGAACTACATGGGTAGTAGAATACCAAGGATCTACGCATCCTTGGACAACAAGCAAGAAGGATATCATTCGCACACGATTGAAGTGGAAGGTATGATCAACAACCATGCCTTTACTATTTTAATTGATTCAGGGGCTAGTCATAGTTATGGATATCCTAGAGTGGTGGAAAGTTTTCAATTGTCGAGAAGAAAACATGGAAAATCTTGGTTAGTGCATATGGCTACATGAACCAAGAGAAAGGTTACTGAGTTAGTTAAGTCCTGTCCAGTGGACATGAACGGACTGAGCACAAGAGATGAATTGAACATTTTACCTTTAGGTTCTTATGATTGTCTAATTGTGATGGATTGGTTGGACTATCACCATGCAATATTGGACTTTTGTAACAAGGCATTCATTTTCCTAGATGAAGAAGGGAATCAGAGAATAGTCCAAGGAATTCCCAGAGCTATTATTGTTAGAGAAATCTCAACAATGTAGCTGAAGAAGTGCTACAGGAAAGGCTATCAAATATTTGTAGCCCACATGGAGGAAGCACCTAAGGATAAGGTTTCAAGTATTGAAGACCATGCAGTACTAAATGATTTTAAGGATGTATTCCAAAAGGTACCATTACTTCCCCCGAAAAGAGATATCAACTTCTCTATAAACATGATGCCTAGAGTAGCTCCAATGTCGAAAGCTCCTTACATAATGAGTACAATAGAGTTGAAAGAACTACAATTGCAACTTGAAGATCTTCTGAAGAAGGGGTATATACGTCCAAGTCTGTCACCTTGGGGTTCCCAATCCTATTCATGAATAAGAAGGATGAGATATTGATATTGTGTATCGATTTCAGACACTTGAACAAAGTGACTCTAAGAACATGTATCCTCTGCCAAGGATCGATGATCTCTTTGATCAGTTTAAGTATACTAAGATATTTTCGAAAATAGATCTTATATCAAGATATAAAAAGGTAAGAATAAAGGATGAAGACATCAGAAAGACAGCCTTCAGAACAAGGTATCGTCATTATGAATTCACAGTGGTGCCTTTTGGGCTGTCAAATGCACCCACTTTTTTTATGTGCCTAATGAATGGTGTATTTAGGGACTATCTAGACAAGTTTGTCATAGTCTTTTTGGATGACATCCCGGTGTATTCCAAGTTGGAGGAAGAGCATGAACATCATTTGAAGATGGTGTTGTAGGTGCTAAGAGAGCACCAACTGTATGCCAAATTGAGAAAGTGCTCATTTTATCAAAAGCAAATCCATTACTTGGGGCATATCATTTCAGAGGATGAAATAGCCATGGATCCTGAGAAGATTGAGGCCATTAGAAAATGGTCCACGCCAAAGAATGCAACAGAAGTCAGATCCTTTATCGGTCTAGTTGGCTATTACAAGAGGTTCATTGCAAGGTTCTCAAGGATAGATCACCCTATCACTTCCTTGCAGAGGAAGGAGAAGAAGTTTCAATGGACAAAAGAATTTGAGAGAAGCTTCTAGTGATTGAAGCAGTTGTTAACCAATGCTCCAATCCTGAGGATTGCAGATCCAAATGAAGATTTTGTAGTGTTTACAGATGCATGCAAAGAATGATTGGGAGGATTCCTCAGCAAGAATGGATTTGTAATATGTTATGAATCCAGGAAGTTGAAAGAGCATGAAAATAACTATGCAACTCATGATTTGGAGTTGGCAGCCATCATTCATGCTCTGAGGAAATGGAGGGATTACCTCATGGGAAGGAGGTTTAAAATGAGGACAGACCATAACGGTATGAAGTATTTGTTTGATCGACCAACCTTGAATGCTAGGTAGAGTAGGTGGTTGGAGTTTCTTTTCCAGTACAAATTTTATATCAAGCATATCAAAGGAAAGGAGAACAAAGTGTTTGATGCACTCAACAAGAGAGTACATGAATTACATGCTACAACCATTAGCATGTACCAAACTGTTATTAAAGGCATAATTTTGGAAGATGAAAATGCATATTTGCAGTACATGGAGTTGGTAGCAAAGATACAACAAGGTAAGACTCTACAGGGAGTGGAATATTATAAATTTGGAGCTGATGGAAAACTCTTGTACAAAAACAGAGTTTATGTACCCAATGTACAGGACTTGAAAATTATGATTTTGAATGAAATGAATAATGAGCCTTATGTAGGGCACCCTGGATATCAAAAAATTGTAGCAGCAGTGAAGAGCCATTACTTTTGGCCAAGTATGAAGAAAGAAATTGCAGAATACATCGCCATATGTATGGAATTACATAAGGTTAAAGATGAGCATAGGCACCCAACAGGGTTACTACAACCTTTACCCATCCCTGAGTGGAAGTGGGAAGTAGTGAGAATGGATTTCATCACAGGATTGCCCAGAACAGGCAAGCAACATGATTTGATCATGGTAGTAATGGAAAATCTTACGAAAGATGCCCGTTTTATTCCATTAAAGACTACTCACAAGGAAGCTAATGTTGTCAATATCATTTTGAGGGAAATAACATGATTACACGGTGTTCCCAAGACAATTGTGTCTAATAAAGACCCAAAATTCACCTCAAAATTTTGGAAAGGGTTATTCAAAGGGTTTAGAAAAAATTTAAACTTCAGCACTATTTATCATCCTGAGTTCGATGGGCAGAAAGAGAGGGTGAACCAAGTGATAGAAGACATGTTAAGATTTATGTGATGGAAAAACCATCTAAATGGGAAGACTACCTACACTTGGTATAATTCGCCTACAACAATGGGTATCAAGCGTCACTGAATATGAGCTCGTTTGAAGCACTTTATAGAAGAAAGTGAAATGCTCCAATAAGATGGGATAACCCAATTGATAGAGAAGTGGTTGGGTTAGAGTTTCTGAAGAAAATGGAAGAACAAATCCTGAATATTAAGAATAATTTGAAAGATGCCCAGGATAGGTAAAATATTTATGTTGATAAAAACAAAACCCACAGAGAGTTTAAAGTGGGAGAGCATGTTTTCCTGAAAGTGAAAGCTAACAAAAGTTCCATGAAGCTAGGAAACTGTTCAAAGTTGGTATCCAAATTTTGTGGGCCATTTTAAATACTAGAAAGAATTGGACCAGTTGCATGTATGAATGCATTGCCTACATCCCTGACTAAACATAATGTGTTTCATATTTCATTGCTTAAGAAATATATACCTGATGGTAATCATGTAATCGATTGGAATGTGACTCAGGTGGAGAAAGAAGGCATCTTGCAGGTAAATCTGGTTTGTATACTAGACCGAAAAATGAAGCAACTCCAGAATTGAGCCATAGGGCTTGTAAAATTCTAGTACACCTAGTACGGTCCTGAGGATGCAACATAGGAGCATGAAGATGCTATGTGGATAGAGTAGCCACATATTTTTGAAGATTTTGGAAATCTTGTTGTTGTTTTGTAAATAAGTTGCACTAAGGACAGTGAAAAAATAAGGGGAGGGGATTGTAATACCCCAAGACCGAGCCCCTTATTAATTGTAATTTTTCTTATAGGCTAGTGAGCCAAGTGGTTGTAAGATGAAAGACTTATGTCTTTATTAGGCTGTTGAGCTAGATGCCAAGGCCAATAAGCCTGATTTTTGTATATGTAATTATGAAGAACATCATTAATAAAAATATAAACACTGTTGTGTGTAGACTGACCATGAAGATGAGTTATGGGGGAATAAGATCCATTAGATAGGGCAAGGGAGGGGTCTATGTGTCTAGGTATAGGGGATAATATAGGGGGCTTACCTTTAGAGGACTAATATTTTAATATTATTTCCTGAAGACTAAGGTAAACATGATATGTTTTTGTTATCCCAAGTTCCTGGAAAGTGGGACGTAAGCTAAATGGAGTGCATGCAGCTCTAGGAAGAAAAGTGTTGACCTCGACGCATGTAGTTAAAGCTAAATAAGTCAGTTGTGTTGGGGGTTCGCTTCCAGTATTCCATCCTCCACCTGAGTGTGGTGGTCATCCTCTTTCTGAACCATTTTTTCCTCTACGTTGTTTGAACTATGCATAGCCTCACGCATCTATGAAACCAGAAATGGGAAAGTCATCCTCTGTTATTTGTTGTGAAGCCCGACGCAATTGTAGTCTCCTAAGCCGTGTTGGGACTTAACATTAATATGTTGTCTTGTTGGGTGTCCATACCCATTTTTTCCCGATTGTTGTTTTTGTTTTCGTTACTGTCATTCGTACCCATTCATAGCTGAGTCAAAGACTGGTTGAAGAGGCATATTGTTAGGCCTATGATAAACTCTCCCAGGTGATAGAGTTTCCTAGGAAGTGAGTTCTCCTGGAAGGGAGTCCCATAGCAGCCGCAATACTTTGAGACTTATGGTCCAGCCTATTGTTGAATCCCAAGGTAAGGTAGGTGTATTGGTCGATGGACTTGTATTAGTGAAGGTGTATCCTCCTAGGGTGGAGAAGGTGTGGGGGGAATGAGGGTCTGTGTGTTGTTGGTGTAAGTGGCTCCTAGGATAAAAAATCATTCCTGTTGCTTTGTGCAACTTCCTTGTTGTCCTTGCCAAGGCTAGAATTCCCTTTCCCGGTGGAGTTTAGTCCCAGCTCGGGGGTGACCTACTGTTGAGAGTGATGAGCAATGTGGTCTAAGGATGGGAGGTTCGTGGAAGGTCTACACATAGTTGGTGGATTTACTTTAGCTAAGAGATAAGTATCATTTTTTTTCTTAAAATATGTATTTTATTCATGTTTTGTGATGCTCAAATGTTATCATGTATTCCGTTGCATGTGGATGTACTGTTAATCTTGTTTGAATCTGAAATGTTAGAAGAAATTATGTGTTTATTGTTTTATGTGTTTTAAATTTATTAAAATTCATATATATCATATAAGTTTATATTCTGCATGGAAGCATTACGCGGTCTGTGGATGGTCGGGGATGTTACATCTTCTCAGATATAAGTCGCCACTATTCCAACAAGTTTATTTCTCGCTGCATTTTACAGTTTCATCTTATATCCTTATTGAATAGAAATAGGTTGTGTTGTATCTTTTTTATTCTGTGTTAACCATATTTTAATAATCTCTATTCATTTTGTTCTTCTCATAAAATCCAGATCACTAGAGACATGTAATTTCGGTTGGAGAGTACTACATGCAAGAAATATAGATGGTTTCCTCAGTTGAAACAACTATTTCACGTAGTTGGAAACCACTCTAACCCTTTTGGTACCCCTTCAATTAATATTTCATTAGCCAACACCTTCACATGGCCATAACTCCCACATATGTTCGAATATATAGGGAGTGCCATAGGTCCCCTAAAAAAATTATAGATTAGCTTATCGACTTCCTAATTTTTATAGTGGCACTGAGAACGACACTCAAGAAGATCAATCTCATCTACCTGAGTGTGGATGAGAATTCCTATTTGGTTCCCTGAGATATTGGTTCGAGTACTACAGTTCGACCCCACACGCATATCAAAGAGATATAGCATAGGGAGAACCCTTGTATGTGACAACCCTCAAAACCCTAAACCTTGTTGCTAGAATAGAATAGAAGAAAAATAGAGGGGAACTTTTGCAGTGCATCCCTTACTCTTGCATTTAAGTTGCGAAATTTTTACACATTTTTCCCTACAATTTGGGCATTTGGTCATTGTTGTATTATTCATGCTAGAGTATAAGTCTATGAGAGTTAAAAAAATGAATATAGTGGTTTGATTGACACCGTTATTTGGGACCTATCCCATCTTCTTAGTCTCCTATCCCACTCAGATTCCTTTCATTGTTGTGATATCCATGGTATATATCATTTCTAAGCCTTTGTTTTCCTGTTGACCCACCCACCCTCTACAACACCCTCATTTCATACATATCCCATTGAATTCCTCTCTTTGCACTGATTGTATTAGTACCCTTCACCACTAACCCGTTTTCCTGTGCGAACCCATCAACCCCATTCTACCACTTACACTCACTAATGTCCCACACTCAGAACCAAGAATTTGATAGTTGCATCACTTCCATGGAAAAAACCAATGAGGAGACTAGGAAAGAGATATTTTAGCTTAATTCATATATTGCTACCATAAATTCTCATCTCCATCAACTAGACACCGTCAATTCTAAACTCACCCCACTAATATTTTTGACCATGATGGAAACATTTATAGCAATGATTACTCAATCCCAAGATCATATATGCTCTTCAAAACCTTATAACCTATAAGGCATTGATTCCTCCCATTCCATTCTCTTTCATTCCAACCCTCCTCATCGTTAGCTCCATCTTCCCAAAGTGGACGTGAATCAATTTGATGGTTTATATCCCATGTGTTGCAATTCACATGGTTGTAATACCCTAGCTTCGAGTTATCTTGACCAACAAAACCATTCATACACCAACCGTTTTGGAATCACCTGCATGAAAGTGAAGTCTCACCTAAGGCAACTATTGGGGTTGCAGGAACCAATTTTTTGTAGTAGTGAGGGAATGAGAGGTGATCATTCTATTCATGCTTACTTATTAGTTTTTTGCATGCTATTTTTGTGATGGTTACTTAATGAATTCAACTACAATTACACTTATACTTAATATTGCAACATAAACCAAGTATTGTAACATTTATAACCATTGTGCATTGATCACACAAAAAATACTTCTAGTCTAACGTGCATCAAGAAAGTATCCATTTTCAATCACATAAAATAAAATTAAACATATTAGTTAATGTGGTTCACCCAACTTTGGTCTATGTCCATAATGTTTGGCTTCTTTATTATTCTTTATGCAATTGCCTCAGGCTTGCGCAATGCTCTTACAAAGATACATCATGCGATCTTTTCCTTTATCATGCCTAGACGCTCTGCAGTGCAATCCTCCCTCTCTGTGCATCATCTCCTTAAAATTTAGAAATACAATGTTTCCCTCTCAGCCTATCCTGTCACTCTCCTTACCGACCAGAATAGAGAACCTCTATTTTCCCAACCCATTACATATTTATACATGAATTATAGGGCTTAAAAACCTACTTTTCTCATCCCAAAACCTTATTACAATTCATGATAACTCAATTTGAGTCATTTTTTAGGTTTATCTTCCTACTTTGACGCCTGTATATCTCTTTTCCACTCTGACTATCGTTCTTCCTTCTTTTGTGCATTCTTCTTTCTTTTTCTCCTACTTTCTTCTCTTTCTTTACTCTCTTATTTATTCTCTACTTTATTTATCTACTTTATTCTTATTTTTGCAGACTATATTCATGAATTCTCCTCAATCGTTCACTCCTGAGCCTTCATTGTCTTCGTTCATCTTCTTTTCTGTGCACATATTCCATATTTAGTATTTTTATCAAAATTGTATACAGAACGTCTTGTCCAATAGGGCCCCAACAATCACCTATGACTCACCCCGAGCCACTTAGGCTTGTTGAGCACTCTTCCATGCTTCGATGAACTTTTGGGATGCTTCCTTAGCTACCACAACTTCATTTATTATTGTCAATAAAGTTTCCATAATTTATTCGACACCTTGCGCAATCAAGGGTGTAAGATTTTATTTTGTTTCATGTGTTTCTTATTTCACATTGACCTGCGCAGTGGCCAATTCTCCTATCACCCTCAATGCTTCTTATTGTGGTGGTCCTAATATCTACTGAAGGATCTTTGTTGATCCCACATCCTTTCAGCTTCCACATATGATTGCCTCTGTGCCAAAATGGTCGTCATTTGTTCAACCGATGGAAGGGTGTTTATGATTCTTGAATATTTCTACACCTTTTCCTGCGCATCCCTTAATTTTTCTTTCATGGCCTTCATCTCTGGATCCTCTATCACATATTTCTATATTTATGGGCTTTCCTCATAGTGTTTTGCGCATTATTCCTCCACTTTTTTCATGTTGGCTAGAACTGTCATTGTTGTTCTCTCTCCTCCTACTCTTTCCTCCGATGTTGTTCCTTGTGTACTACACAACTATAGGTCCTCAGTTCTCGTATGGAATCCTTTGATGAATTCACCAATTTTCAAGACCTGCTCCTCCATAGTAGCCTCTACTACTATTGGTAATTCTGGGATTTCCTTATACAACTTCTATATGACCACTTGTGTCTTTTGCACCATTATGTCAGCTTCATCCTTTTCCTTCAGAGATTTCATGACCCTTTGCTCGGCCTCATTCATTTCGTTTATTGCTTCTTCCACTTTTCCTTTAAATTCACTCTCCTATTGTAGCACAACGACATACTGTTGCTATAATTGCATCCTTTCATCCATCATCTTGGTCATTTCCCAGTTTGCTTCATCTGCATAGAGCCTAATCTCATGCAAAATATGTGTATTGGCATCAGTGAAACCAATATGTTTAAGTGGATCAGTGTCTTTATCTATTCTTTCTTCCTCGTTTGTTTGATCTGTGGTCTTCTTCATATGTGCAAGATACCAGATATATAAAATATGCAGAACAGAAATGAAATGCTAGAAATAACAGAATAACAGTAAAATATCCAACATAATCTTCACAATACACATAAATGATTCACGAAATAGCAACAGAAATAACACTTTGAATCAGATAGCAATGTTCACAGGCCTCTTCGAGGGGGAAACCTCCAATCGATCAGCTCTCTATTACAATAATATCCAAGCTAGGGTTCTCATACCCTCGACTCCTATTTATACTAAAAAGAAGCATCTAGAGGAAGATCCTTCTAGAAGCGGAAGCTTCTATTAGGTCTTCTTACATCCGCCTTATTCTATTTTATTGAAAGTTATTATTAATATTGACCTTTATTACATCCGAATACATTGATCTACCTATGTGCGGGTTAGGACCTTAACATGTCCGCCCCCTTAAAAGCAACCTTGTCCTCAAGGCTGCAGATGTGGAAACTGCTGCAGAATGGTAGTCGGTTCCCAAGTTGCATCTGTTGGAGTCATATCTTTCCATTGTACTAGCACTTCCTTGATGCTTCTCTGACATAGGCGACGCTCCCTCTGGTCCAAAACTGTTTCTGTTTGTAGCCAGATGGATCCTTCTTCAGCTAACTCTGGAAGGTTGGTTTGAAGTTGGCACCTGGTTCCAATCACCTTCTTCAAGCAGGAAACATGAAAAACAGGATGTAGCCTCGACTGACTAGGAAAAGCTAACTGATATGCGACTTGTCCCACATGCTTTAGAACTGTGTAAGGGACATAAAATTTGGGTGCTAGCTTCTAACACTGCTCAGCCTTGAGGGAAGTTTTCTTATATGGTTGCAGCCGTAGAAACACCTGATCCCCTTCTACAAATTGACGTTCCAAGCAACCTTGATCTGCTTGTTGCTTCATTCTATTCTAGGCCATGACCAAGTTCTCTTTAAGGGTATGAAGGATATGCTCTCTGACTCTAAGTGTTTGGTCGACCACCTGGACCTTCGAGGTACCCATTAAGTATGAGAGAACTGACGGTGGCTTCTGTCCATACACTGCTTCAAACAGAGTCATGCGAGTGGCTGTATGGTATGTAGTGTTGTACCACCATTCGGCGAGGGGTAACCATTGAGCCCTCTGGTGTTGTTTTTCCGATGCAAAGCACCTCATATAGGTTTCCAAACACTTGTTGACGACTTCCGTTTGACCATCTGTCTGGGGATGATAAGCTGAGCTGAGATGCAATTGTGTGCTTTGTAGCTTAAACAGTTCTTGCCAAAAATTGCTTGTGAAAGTTGGGTCTCAATCAGAAACAATAGAGTTTGGCATGCCATGAAGCTTGAAGACCTGATCCATGAAAATTTGGGCCACCGTGGATGCAGTAAATGGGTGGTGAA
>ML821159.1:37110-50436 GCA_009831015.1 Picea engelmannii
AAATTTCAGTGATAACACCAGTGTTCTTGATCTAGATGGAGAACACCATACCGGAGTTTGGCCAAGACATCTGTAATTTTGTAGAGAGAGAAATAATGTTCCATTTGGGTGACCCAACCAGTGGGGTCTGAGCCATCAAATTTGGTTACATCCACCCGCGGAAGGCGTATGTCCCGTTGAAAGTGATGAGGTTGAAAGGAATGTGAAGAAGTTTCACCTTCAGTCTTTTTATGTGCATCAGGAAAAGAGTCATCGGTAGGGATCTTGAGTTTGGTGCAGCATGATGCAAAGACAAATTCAAGTTGGGTGGTCAGTTTGTGTTTGACTTCCGCCATTGCGGACTATACGACTACATTTACGAATGCATTTATGGATGCATCACGGGAGGCAATAGTAGAACTGAGTTGTTGCACTTCTTGTTGGGTCTCAAGGAAACCAAATTGCAAGGTTTTGAAGTGAGACTCTAGTTCTTGGCTACGGGTATGGGCCATGAGGATGGGTGAACTGAAAAGGAAGTGGGCGGGGTCATAACTTTTTGCAGAAAAATGATAAGGATGAATGTGATAAGGGAGAAGAGATGAATCTAATGGAATAGGTCTCAAATAATGTTGAAAAAATAATGGTGTCCCTTTTCACTCTAGAGTAAATTACAGAGGAGAAAGAACCTGAGAGAGCATCCACCCTGGGTCCTAATGCTCCAAGTTAGGGTCGTCTGCAGAGAGAGAAATAGGTAGAATGTTGTGGGGTTATACTTTGGTCTGAAGAATGCTATAGTGCTGAAATCCAAAAATTCTGAACCAGAGAGAAATGTGTATTTACCTAGCAACCCGAACATAGATGCGCGACAATAGATCTCACCGGTTTAATTTGTTTATGTTTATGTTTATGTTCCCCAAGGGTTAGGTATTCAAGGGTTCTACAGACAAGGGTTTTCCCTGTGCTATAGCTCTTTGATATATGTGCGGGGTCCAATAGTAGTACTCGGCCCAATATCTCAGGGCACTAACTAAAGAGGATAGACCATACCCTTAGCCATACTACCCGACTACCCAGGTACTAGAGATTATCTTCCTGAGTGTTGTTCTCGGTGACACTATAGCAGTTCGGCGGGAAATAGGTTTATCTAAAGAGGGCTTTGGGAAATCTAGGCCAATTCGTACACAGGTGTTGTCTGATGCACTACCACTCGAAGGGGTACAAACAGGGGTTACAAGGGTGGCCAACAAATGTGCGCTTAATAACCACTTGTATTTCCTGCGTGTATGAATCCCTCAACCGCGGGTTTGTGCATGTAATGACATATCTCTGTGGCTTAAAGATGTCAGAATACGTCTCTACCCTGGAAAAAAATCATCGCAATTTCTACCAAGGAAAGTGCTCTGATACCACTTGCAAGATACCAGACATATAAAATATGCAGAACAGAAATAAAATGCTAGAAATGGCAGAACAAAAGTAAAATATCCAGCATAATCTTCACAATACACAAAAAAGATATAACAATAGCAATAGAAATAACACTTTGATTTAGAAAGAAATCTTCACAGGCCTCTTCGAGGCAGAAACCTGCAATCGAGTAGTGCTCTGTTACAATAATATCCAAGCTAGGGTTCTCATACCCTCGATCCTTATTTATACTAAATATGTCTATTAAGAGAAGTATCTAGAGGAAGATCCTTCTAGAAGTGGAAGCTTCTACTAGGTCTTCTTACATCCGCCTTATTCTATTTTATTGAAAGGCCTTATTAATATTGACCTTTATTACATCCGAATACATTGATCTACCTATGTGTGGGTTAGGACCTTAACAATGTTCATGTGTGATCGTCCATAGGCATGTCCACTCAACAGATCTTCTTTCCCATTTCATTACATAGGAGAGTCATCCAGAGTTTCATCATCAACTCTCTGCTTAGAGGAGGCTAATACATCATCTTCATCTCTATCTCAGGATGATGCACCCAACACTTCGGGATTTCATAGGTTCACCTTGTGCTCAGCCACAAGCACATCCTACTATGCAAATCTCCTTTCTCATTACGTTACAAAGGAGAATCATCTAGATTTATTCTCAACTCTTTGTAAGGAGGAGGCCATCTCTAAGTTCCAACTCTGTCTCATATAGGAACCACACACCCCTCTCAGGGGCTCTCTCTCAGGTTTGTGTCCTGGAGAATGTCTCACATAGCTGCAATCATCAACACTCCCGCTTAGCTAGGGAGGAATTCTTCATTGTGCCAAGTCTCACACAGATGTATTTTTAAATTTGTTCTTGGTTGTAGTTATCAACACTCCCTCTCAACTAGGGAGGTATCCTTCACCAAGATAATTTGGTTAAGATTTATGCAATTTTCACATGTGTAGGAATGTACTGTATGCGTACTATTTTCCTCTACATCATGTCTCTGATATAATGATATTTCAACATGTTTAGATTTATCTGGATACAGTAGAAGACTGGATTCGATCTCCAAACAAGTCTTTTCGACAATGATTGGTCTTTTGGAAATCTTTGATATCCTTCTTTCCATTGGTAGGGGAAGGCCTATCTTGGAGGGTAGGTAAAGAAATCACTTTTCCATAGCTGATAATCCCTGGCCTAGGAATGGAAAATCTCACATTCTACCAGATGAATTAATTAATCATCTCCACAGGAAAAATATTTCCCTTCTCTCCCACCTCTCTGACCCTAACACAACTACCCTTTGGAATCAAGGCTAGAAAAGTGTTGCTTCTCTGGGGTTAATTGGAGCTTAAACAACCATATTTGAAAAATATATCACAACACTCCATTAAGCACTCACCACACCCTAAAAGCCTTATGCAATTTTATCACTTTTTGGGTACAACTTGTTTTCTTCACTGTCTGAATCGATTTCACTTTGGGAAATGATTTATATTTGTGTTGTTTTAATGACTCTTATCATCAATTCCGGTTTGTTTGAACTTGTTAAATCCATGTCTAAAATAACTTAACACCCGAATTGAGAATCAACATCTAACACTGAACCTAATGCACTCAGGTTCGACATCAGAAAAAATTCAAGAAAGTAAAGGAACCACACAGTTACAACAGTCGTCGAGCGTCGATCCCTGATTGACATCAGCAGAAGGTGGGGTTTGTTTGTGTAATTTATTTTTGGCCCTTGGTTATGGAAGTAAGCGAAGCTCAAGGAAGAAAAGGAAAAATGTGAACTGCGTGGAAGACACAGTAACTGTTACTGGGTCGAAGTGAGCAAAAGAGGAGAAAAGACAGAGCGAATTAAAAGGAAACAAGGTGTTGGATGATGTAACACCCTATTTCCCCTAGATTGTAAATATAACTGGACTGGCCAAGGACTATGGCAAACTCATAAGTATGAATATGTGATGTAAATGGACCTGCAAGAGGAGGTTAATGAATATGAATAATATTTTGAATTTATTGCAGATTGCTGAGAGGGGATGTGCAGAAAAGAGACCATGATGGCAGTAGAAGGCACATGAAAAGGTGGCGTTAACTTCCACCGAGAATTAAATACCGTATTTGGACTCCACTGGCCCGGAGAACCAAAAGTAGCTCACTGGCCCTGAAATTCAATGCCTCACAGGCTGGTAGGCGGATGTCTTGATGAGGGATGGGATGATGAACCGCCCATCCATACAGCCATCAGGCCTGATCGGCACAAGGGTAATCGTGCCACACGCAATCTCGCGAGAGGATAAGGCGTATGGAAGAGACGATTGAAAGAGCAGACACAAGGGGAACTCTGGCAGTTTTTCTTTACGCAGAGTGAGTGATAGCAGAGAGGAAGGATTGCAACCTTCGCTTCTGGTCACTGGAAGACAAAGAGACGCGGTCTCAGAACATCATGGTCTTAGCTCGGGGGTGGCTAGTGGTAAATCCTTTGGGAGTCACTGAGCCTACGGTTGGGTGGAAACGAGCACCCCTCTCAGTAGTCGTACCCACTTCAGGTGTTAATTTCTTATAAGTATTTTCATGTATTGCATCTTGAAACTCATATACTGATATACATACATACTCACAACACTGTGAGATTGTGAACGATTTTGGTGTAAGAATGTCTGTGAATGTTTTGATAATAACTAATGGACCAATGCTTGTAATAGAGGAGGCCATGCACGACTCACGTCGATAAAATAAATCTAATCACGCCTAGGTTGAGCTAAGTCAGGTATCCAGTCCGTTCTCAGGAATTTGTTTCCCTTATCTATATCCCGGAATGGCCTGAAATAGACCTCTTCACGGAGATTTCCCTTCTCAGAAAGGTTTACCAAGAACCTGGAGAAAGGGCGTGAATGTGAAAGTTTTAGCAACCCTATGCGAAGAGGAATGACCCTCTTGAAATCTTGAAGTAGTCGCGTAAGGATAAGTATTGATCAATGGATGATATCCTGTCGGGAAATCTGCGGTCATTCGCGACTGTTAAATCAAAGGAATGAATGAGGGCATAAATTGCCTTAACCCTTTTTCCCTTTTCTTCGTGAATAGCGAGGAAATCTGATTTGTATATCCCCAGACTCCATGAGAACATCTGGACTGTTGGTTTTTTCCATGCCCAAAGAACAGTAGGAAAGGGTCGACATCAGGATAGATCTGAACCGTCATATCTTAGCTAGGAAACCCGACAGTCATTAGACCTATAGGGAGATAGACGAGGGTTAAGATCTCATGAACTTGGGACTCGTGGGGTAGAAGTCCAAAAGTTGGACACTTCAAGTCATGAGCGGCGAGGCCACGAGAGGATCATAGCCGTCCATCTGAGGAGGACAGGTGGCAGAGATCTGAGGATCTCTTGAACTTAGGACTCGTGGGGTAGAAGTCCAAAAGTTGGATGCTTCAAGTCGCGAGTGGCAAGGCCACGAGAGGATCATAGTCGTCCATATGAGGAGGAAAGGTGGCAGAGATCCAAGGATCTCATGAACTCAAGACTCGTGGGGTAGAAGTCCAAAATTTGGACACTTCAAGTTGCAAGCGGCGAGTCCACGATAGGATCATAGTCGTCCATCTAAGGAGGACAGGTGGCAGAGATCCGAGGATCTCATGAACTCGGGACTCGCAGGGTAGAAGTCCAAAAGTTAGACACTTCAAGTCGTGAGTGGCGAGGCCACGAGAGGATCATAGCCATCCATCTGAGGAGGACAGGTGGTAGAGATCTGAGTATCTCATGAACTCGGGACTCGCGGGGTAGAAGTCCAAAAGTTGGATGCTTCAAGTCACGAGCAGTGAGGCCACGAGAGGATCTGAACCGTCCATCCGAAGAGGACAGGTGGCAGAGATCCAGAGATCTTGTGAGCTCAGGACTCGCGAGGTAAGAGCCCAAAGTTGGGATGCTCTAATTCATGAAGCAGCGAAGTAGCGAGAGGCTGAGAGCCAAACATATGAGGAGGACAGGTGGCAGGGATCGAGAGATCTCACGAACTCGGGGGTCACAAGGTGAGAGTCCAAGTATTGGGTATTCAAAATTTTGAGGTTGCGAGTAGAGAAATCCCTTGGGGAAAAGTCAGAGAGTTGACCGACCATCGGGTCTCGGGAATCTGAGAACATGATGTTTAACCTTTGAACTCGTGAAGTCATGAGTTTCGATTCCACGATAAATCAAGGAAGGGGGAAATGCACGAGAGAACTGTGGGAGAAGATTTTCCCGATAGGGAAATAGAAGAACCTAGGAGTTCTTCGGGTGAGAAGAAGAAGACCCTATGAGCAGACGTACTCGTGGTTGGTGCTCCTACGAAAGATGGGATGTAAGACCACAATTACGTACAAAGAATTGGGTAGGTAAATAGAAGACCGGTGATTCGGGGATTGGCATCTTGCTGCTACAAGTTCCAGGGAGTCTCATTATTGTGAAAACAACGAAATTTTTTTGAGTTATGGTAGTGGGTGTGTTACAGATGAGGAGATCAAAGATGATAGATCAACAAGGAAGAAGGATCATGGACAACTTAGCAAGAGGAAAAAGCCAATGTTTTATGCTTTGGAGCACCGCATGAGAAGGAAGGAAAGATAGGCTGGTGAAGCCCTGAAAATGTGGTTCAAGTTGACCTAGGGTTTCAGACACCTAGGTTTTTGGTATCTAGGGTATTGACACCTAGGTTTCAGCCTAAGGATGTTAGTGAGTGATTGTAATGTATAAATAAGAACCTACACAAGGGAAGGAGGTTCGATCTAGTTTTCATTTTTGTTACTAGTATTGTTGTGTGATCGAGTGAGTAGCATCATGTGAGAGAGAAGTGTTGAGTACGAGATCCTTCTGTATTGTAATATCTTCAGTTGGGTGTGAAAATCAACCCTGTATCTGGGTGCGTAGGGAGGGGAGAGATAGAGAGAAGAAGAAAGAATATTTTCTAGCTAAGAGCGCAGACAAGAATTGTATGCTTCATCTTAATACATTATAAAGAACAATTCTGTGAATGTAGCCCTAGAGAGAGGGTGAACCATGTATATCTTGTCTTGTGTGTGTGATTGATGTTATTTCCTTTTTGCTTGATAAGTGATATATGCATGTGTGGAATATATCTAAGATGATAAGTGATATATGCATGTTGTATTGTTCTAGTGTTGGATCCACTTGATAGTTCCCTTAGTTGTAGACATCTCTATCCTACAACCCCCCCATAGATGCTTCGGGTTAGACTGCATATACTTCACAGGTGTAGCCAAAAGGGCCAGTAGTTAGGACTTTTTGGTGCACTCTTGGAGATGAACCCTGGGCCTGCCCCTGTGCCAATAGTTATTCACACAAATTTTCAATATTTACTCGATCCCCTTCGACATCAAAAAAAGGCGGGAAGGATAGACATTGACAAAGGATGTAAAAAAATCACCAATAGATGATGATCAATGCACTTTATCAGGGTTGGGGAAATCTAGAAAAGTTAAAACAATCATTTTATCTACGACAAGCATATCGCCGATTGTCGATTCCTGATGCGTTTTCAACATCGAGACTTTTTTGAGAGAGTCGATCCGAGAGCACTTGGGTAGGTTGATCATCGATCGTCGATTCTTGATATTGTTTTTGCATCGGTAAGATAGGATTGGGTTTAGAATGTATATTTTAAAGATAAGCTGAACATTTAATAAGTAGGACATTTAATTGCTCTATAGTATTAGTAGGTAAACTGTATATATGCTTTAGATTTGTATATAGTTTGTTGTAGTTGCTTTTTCTCATTTAGATTAGTTCCTTTAGTTTAGTTTTATTTCGTTTTCCTAGGACTTAGATTGGCCAACGGAGCCACTAAACCCGTCGGGGTGGATCATCCCAAATGGATTGGGTTATTAAGACAACCCCGGACCAGATCCACTCCTCTAGTTGACCAGTGTTCATTTTCGCCCGTCAACACACATGAACATTGTTAAGGTCCTAACCCGCACAAAGGTAGATCAATGTATTCATATGTAATAAAGGTCAATATTAATAAGGCCTTTCAATAAAATAGAATAAGGCGAATGTAAGAAGACCTAATAGAAGCTTCCGCTTCTAGAAGGATCTTCCTCTAGATACTTCTCTTAATAGACATATTTAGTATAAATAAGGGTCGAGGGTATGAGAACCCTAGCTTGGAGATTATTGTAACAGAGCGCTGCTCGATTAGAGGTTGCCCCCTCGAAGAGGCCTGTGAACATTTCTTTATGAATCAAAGTGTTATTTCTATTGCTATTGTTATATCGTTTTTGTGTATTGTGAAGATTATGATCTATATTTTACTATTATTCTGCCATTTCTAGCATTTTATTTTTGTTCTGCATATTTTATATATCTGGTATCTTGCAAGTGGTATCAGAGCACTTTCCTTGGCAGAAATTGTGGGTATTTTTTTCTTCAGGGTAGAGACGTATTACGACGTCTTTAAGCCATAGAGATCTGTCATTACGCGCATAAACCCGTGGTTGAGGGATTCATACATGTAGCAAATACAAGTGGTTCTTAAGCGCACATCTGTTGGCCACCCTTGTAACCCCTGTTGGAACCCCTTCGAGTGGTAGCGCATCAGACAACACCTGTGTACGGATTGGCCTAGATTTCCTGAAGCCCTCTTTAGATTAACCTATCGACCGTCGAACTGCTATAGTGTCACCGAGAACAACACTCAGGAAGATACTCTCTAGTACCTGGGTAGTCGAGTAGTACTGCTAAGGGTATGGTCTATCCTCCTTAGTTAGTTCCCTGAGATATTGGGCCGAGTACTACTGTTGGACCCCACACATATATCAGAGAGCTATAGCACAGGGAAAACCCTTGTCTGTAGAACCCTTGAATACCTAACCCTTGGGGAACATAAAAAAATTAAACCGGTGAGATCTATTGTCGTGCATCTATGTTCGGGTTGCTAAGTAAATACACATTTCTCTCTGGTTCATAATTTGGGGATTTCAGCACTGCAACATTCTCCAGAACAAAGTATAACCCCGCATCATTATACCTTGTTCTCTCTCTATAGACAACCCTGACTTGGAGCATTATGACACAGGGTGGATGCTCTCTTAGGTTATCAGTGGTAATCCTCGTCATTTCTATCAGATCATGGTCACTTTAAATTGATCAATGATCCTATGTGCCCCTTATAACAAGAGTAATCCCCTTCTGTGTGCCTTTGTTGTCTCTGTCACTCTAATTTATTCCCTAGATCTTAGGGCCTCTTGAGCCAAATTCTCTATTCTTTCCACCTATTCATCCATGCTAATAGATTTGAACCTAGTCATGTTTATATTGGCCATTCTCTGCACCAACTCGTCCCAGTCCTGGGTGCACTCTGTGAAAATATTGTTCTCAAACTTATCATGAGTGTATGGCCAACATGATGATACATGTGCAAACTGTTGGAGGACCAGGCCTTTAGGGTTGTGCTTGCGGAATATTCCTAAAGGGAACCTGAATTCAAGTTGGCTCAACCCTTATAGTTTGGCTTGAGCAATATCGTTTACCATATAAAACCCTATATGAAAACCATAGGGTATGAAAGCTCGCTTCTTGTCCTTGACCAATGTGGAATTGTAGCCCTATAGGATAGTATGATAGGATATTTCTCCCACAAAAATTGGTCTGGGACATGAGAAGGTAGGATATGTCATGCTCTGGTGTCCCTGAACACCCTGATGTAGATTGATCATTTTTCTAAATACCAATGGCCTACTTTTGCTACCATTTTCTTGGCTGCTACAGATAATCTTGGGCATTCCTTGTTGAAAATAATAAAATGAATACGGGCAATGAATTAATCGCAGATGAGAACATAAGATTTCTTGTACCTGTTCTCCCATAGTATGCCGAAGTAGATGTGGACCAGGAGGTCAATAAAATGAAAACATAAATTCATGTCGAAGAAGAGATTCCTTGCACACATGACATCGAGAAGGTACGAGGCCATGTAGAAAGTGGGTGCCTCCCCTTCTTTCGGCATATAAGCTTGTTGTACATAGATGCTTAATTGTTTTGAGATTATTTCTCCCTAGTTGAATATACTCTCGGAGATCGCCACTGTGTATGCCAACAACATCCATGCTTCTGAAAACTTGGAGCAGTACTTCTCTCCATATAACTGACAGATGAGAGGCATCAAATAGATATATGTCTCCCTCAGGTTAATAATTTCATACCAACTATTTCTCCAGTTAGTTAACTTCTTGTCCTCCTTCCACCATGAGCCCATCAACCAACTGGTATCATGGAATTCATAGAAATTCACCATGAAGTCCGTGTTGAGCCGCTCCTATGGGTCCCTGAACTTGTATTATTTCTAGAATTCTGTCAGGAGGAAAACTCCAACACATTCGTCATTTTCATCGTTGATCAAGCATTTCTTCTTGTATGTATGGTCGATCAGCCATTTCAGAACCTCTATGCAGGGGAAAACTGGGGTTCTTCTTGCCACCATGTGTAAATACCACCGTCGAATGTGAACATGTCATCATCGAGCGCCCTTATGTCCAGTTCATTGTGAGGGATATACTCTAGGTATTCTTCTTAGCTAATTATGTTGAAGATATACACCCACTATGGGAGCATTAATTTGGGTCTGGTGCTTTCCTCTATATCACCAAAGGTCGAAGGCTTGAAAAAAGATTTCTTGGTTGTTGTTTTAATGATAGGCTCTGCCTTGGGAGTGTACTCAAACTAACTCGTGGTCCCTGGAGAATAACCTTCACCTATTTCAACTTCTTTCAGCTTGGGGGCTCTTGGAATGCATCTCGTGGTTGGGTTTCTCGGTGGCATCTTACCTGTAGCTATAACATAGTTTAGATATTGTACAAGAAAAGCATATGCATATATTATGACAAATGAATTGACAAACTTGAATACATACCTCTACAGCTTGTTAAACCTAGTTTTGATCATTAGAGGGTCCGTACAGTCTTGAGACGTTCATTTTTCTCCTTCAGATGCTATTGAATTCAACTTGTGCACAGAATGAATTCATTCAAAACCATTCTAGAGATTTAAACATGGATGAACTTACCGTTTTGTGTCAGCCATTTAATTCAGGTTATGAGTTTAATTTCATTAAATATACCACCAGATATTCAAATATGTTTAAACTTAAATTCATCGTGGGTTGATGGCGTGGGCGTGGTTAGTAATGTGGTCTATCATTGATTTCAAATTGTTGTTGTCTAATTGACGCACGAGGTAGAAACAAATGTGGGATCAACATTAACTGGTCTATTAAATGTCCAAATCTGATCGTATCTTATGCCACAAACATCCCATTGTTTCACTAGTTTTCTTGGTGGATCGGGGGTCAGGATTGTGAGTCAAACGTTTTCGTTGATATTTCCTTGCAAACCCTTTGGCACTGATCAATCTTGTCATACAGATTTGACATGGCAAAGATGACTAGGAGGTATGAATGGGATCCAGGGAACCTGAAAATGACTTCGGATGAAACTAGGAAATACAACCCCCTTACATGGTAAATACACGTGGCATTTGAAACTGGTGACTTCATTTTCTCGTGTTTATCAGAATTGGGACTTTCTTTAAAATATACATTCTAAACCCAATCCTATCTTACCGATGCCAAAACAATATCAAGAATCTACGATCGATGATCAACCTACCCAAGTGCTCTCAGATCAACTCTCTCGAAAAAGTCTCGATGTTGAAAACACATTAGGGATCGACAATCGGCAATATGCTTGTCGTAGATAAAATGATTGTTTTAACTTTTCTAGATTTCCCCAAACCTGATAAAGTGCATTGATCATAATCTATTGGTGATTTCTTTACATACTTTGTCAATGTCTATCCTTCCCGCCTTTTGTTGATGCCGAAGGGGATCGAGTAAATATTGAAAATTTGTGCGAATAACTATTGGCAGAGGAGCAAACCCAGGGTTCAGCTCCAAGAGCGCACCAACAAGCCCTAACTACTGGCCCTTTTGGCTACACCTGCGAAGTATATGCAGTCTCACCCAAAGAAACTATGGGGGGGTTGTAGGATAGAGATGCCTACAACCAAGGGAACTATCAAGTGGATCCAACACTAGAACAATACAGCATGCATATATCACTTATCATCTTAGATCTATTCCACACATGCATATATCACTTCTCAAGGAAAAAGGACATAGCATCAATCACACACACAAGACAAGATATACATGGCTCACCCTCTCTCTAGGGATACGTTCACAGAACTGTGGTTTATAATGTATTAAGATGAAGCATACAATTCTTGTCTGCGCTCTTAGCTAGAAAATATTCTTTCTTCTTCTCTCTATCTCTCCCCTCCCTACGCACCCAGTTGCAGGGTTGATTTTCACACCTAGATGAAGATCTTACAATATATAAGGATCTCGTACTCAACACTTCTCTCTCACACGATGCTACTCACTCGATCACACAACAATACTAGTAACAATAACGAAAACTAGATCGAACCTCCTTCCCTTGTGTAGGTTCTTATTTATACATTACAATCACTCACTGACATCCTTAGGCCAAAACCTAGGTGTCAAAACCCTAGATACCAAAAACCTAGGTGTCTAAAACCCTAGGTCAACTTGACCCACATTTTCAGGGCTTCGCCAACCTGTCTTTCCTTCCTTCCCGCGTGGTGCTCCAAAGCATCAAACATTGGCTTTTTCCTCTTGTTGAGTTGTCCATGATCCTTCTTCCTTGTTGATATATCATCTTTGATATCCTCAGCCAACGCCTTGTTTCCTTTTAATTTTCTCTGTCTTTTCTCCTCTTTTGCTCACTTCGACCCAATAACAGTTACTGTGTCTTCCACGCAGTTCACATTTTTCCTTTTCTTCCTTGAGCTTCGCTTACTTCCATAACCAAGGGCCAAATATAAATTATACAAACCAACCCCACCTTCTGTTGATGTCAATCAGGGATTGGTGCTTGATGAGTGTTGTAACTGTGTGGTTCCTTTACTTTCTTGAATTTTTTTCGACGTCGAACCTGAGTGTGTTAGGTGCAGTGTTAGATGTTGATTCTCAATACAGGTGTTAAGTTATATTAGACATGGATCTAACAAGTTCAAACAAACTGGACTTGATGTTAAGAGTCATTAAAACAACACAAACATAAATCATTTCCCAATGTTAAATCGATTCAGACAGTGAAGAAATCAAGTGGTACCCAAAAAGTGATAAAATTGCATAAGGCTTTTAGGGTGTGTTGAGTGCTCAACGGAGTGTTGTGATATATTTTTCAAATATGGTTGTTTAAGATCCAATTAACCCCAGAGAAGAAACACTTTTCCATCCTTGATTCCAGAGGGTAGTTGTGTTAGGGTCAGAGAGGCGGGAGAGAAGGGAAATATTTTTCCTGTGGAGATAATTAATTAATTCATCTGGTAGAATGTGAGAGTTTCCACTCCCAGGCCTGGGATTATCATCTATACAAAAGTTATTTCCTTTACCTACCCTCCAAGATAGGCCTTCCCCTACCATTGGAAAGAAGGATATCAAAGATTTCCAAAAGTCCAATCATTGTCGAAAAGACTTGTTTGGAGATCGAATCCAGTCTTCTATTGTATCCAGATATATCTAAACATGTTGAAATATAATTATATCAGAGACATGATGTAGAGGAAAATAGTACGCATACAGTACCTTCCTACACATGAGAAAATTGCAGAAATCTTCACGAAATTAGCTTGGTGAAGGATACCTCCCTAGTTGAGAGGGAGTGTTGATAACTACAACCAAGAACAAATTTAAAAATACATCCGTGTGAGACTTGGCACAATGAAGAATTCCTCACTAGCTAAGAGGGAGTGTTTATGATTGCAGCTATGTGAGACATTCTCTAGGACACAAACCTGAGAGAGAGCCCCTGAGAGGGGTGTGTGGTTCCTATCTGAGACA
>ML821159.1:68131-81723 GCA_009831015.1 Picea engelmannii
TGGGTTGATGGCGTGGGCGTGGGTAGTAATGTGGTCTATCATTGATTTCAAATTGTTGTTGTCTAATTGATGCAGGAGGTAGCAGCAAATGTGGGATCAACATTAAATGGTTTATGAAATGTCCAAATCTGATCGTATCTTATGCCACAAACATCCCATTGTTTCACTAGTTTTCTTGGTGGATCAGGGGTCAGGATTGTCAGTCAAACGTTTTTGTTGATATTTCCTTGCAAACCCTTTGACAATGATCGATCTTTTCATAGATAGTTGACGTGGCAAAGATGACTAGGAGGCATGAATGGGATCCAGGGAACCTAAAAATGACTTGGGATGAAACTAGGCCATACAACCCCCTTACATGGTAAAGACACGTGGCATTTCAGACCGGTGACTTCATTTGCTCGTGTTTATTAGAATTGGAAAATCTCAATTTTATATGTACAACATTTACAGATTACAGATTTTAAATTGAAAACCTGTGAAAAAATCATTTGGGAACTGTCCTATGAAAGGAAAACTATTGTTTTTTATTTTATTAATTTTTATGAGAGAGGAATAAAAATTATAACTATCTAAGCTGAGCAATTTAAAATAATAATCCTAACTATAAATATGAACTAAATATCTATCTAAACTACTGAGAATTCTCTAATTTATTAACTATTAAATTGCAAATAACGAACTAACCTGAAGTAACGCTTCCTATTTGTCCTGTGCACAGTAGTTGATTTAGCTATTTGATGGGAGGAAACCTGCACCAGATTCTCCACAAGCTTCTCATAAACAAGAAGCAGCAATGCTCTTTGAATATGAATGATAGAATAAACAAGACATAAAACGACAACAATCTTAAAATTTACAAATCATCACAATTAGATAAATCCCTGTGCGAAGATCTGTACAAAACAATTCATTTAATTAAGAAGATAAACCTTTTGTTAATTAAACTTAAACAGAGTGATTGCTGTGCTAAAAATGAGATACATCAGAAATGGACAGAATTTAAATCACAATGCATTAACCTGTAGCAAGTCTTGATATCTAAAGTAGTCAATAACTTGATCACAAATTTAAATGCACACAACCTAAACTAAAGTATGATAAATTGAAAGCTAATGCTGTTACAAAAGATCCACTTCCATTCGAGTCTGTATCATTATAAATCTATAGTATTTGTTCTCCCAACCATGATGGGTTCATTACAAAAATTAATGAGTATATAAAGGCCACGGGGTAAAACATCCCTGTGGGAATTATCACAAACTGTTTACAAAAAATCTGGGAACAATCTCCCAAGTCTCTATTTCTGCCTATGACTAACAACTTAAAACAAAACTATATCACAAAAAGCATGTCCTAAACTGCCACAGCATGTCCAATTTGTCATTGAAATTCGTATGTACCTGTAGGTGGACAAGAATAAACAAGTTTAGATAATGTTTTATTGATAAAATTAACAAAAATCTAAATTTTAAGACTCTCTACAGAATCTGACGATTCTGTAGTTGGTCTTATTTGCAAACAGAACCGTTTTAAATCAGTCCAAACGATAACAAAAATATATTCGACCTATTAAAAAAACCTTTAATTACTAATTCAACACAAAGCAAATCGTTCATGCCAGAAGTAACCAAATCTTTATGCCAATTTGAAACAGACAGAAATCGTGTTTAATTAACCGAATGGTAACTTTTTATTACCAATTCGGAGCTGACGGAATCGTTTTGATCATTCGAAACCAACATAACTATATCAAACCAATCTTCAACGCATATAAAAACGACTATGCTAATTCAAGGCATACGACATCATTAAAGAGTTGAACCAAACAAAAATGAATCGAACTAACTCAGGGCCGACACAATCGTTATACTAATTCAAAAAGAAATAAAATCATATCCATCAAAACATAGCTATATTTGATTTTAGCAAACAAATCTTCAATGCAAACAAAAATAGTTTATACTAATCCAACACGAAATCTTTTATACTAATTGTTTTTAATCTATTCAAACAAACAAAACTAATCAAAAGAAAACCCAATCAGTTATACTAATTCAAACCAACTTATAAAACAAAATCGATGTTGAAATACATACCTGGGCAGTAGGAGAACGATTCGATCAGGATAACTTTGAATTGACAAAGGCCATTGTGGCCTCAACATTTCTGAAGACAATTGAACCGGTGGTCTTTTGCTTCTTCTCATTGGCTCGTAGCCTGTCGTTCTCCTTTGCCAACATAGTAACTCGTTCCTCTAATGATTTAATCTTAGATTGCAATAGGGGAACATCTGTGTAGTAACGTTCAAGCTAGGAATTGCATTGAGTACATGGTGATTGATCGGGCCTTGACATTACAGGTGAGGGTTCTTTCAAGTTACCAGGGTTTTCACTGTGAAGCTTAATTCCCAGGAAGTTAGGGCCGTTATTGAGGCACATAGGTAGGTTGGAAACATAGTCATAGGGTTCCATAGAACAGAGGCCTTGAGAGTAAGGGTATTCCTCAGCTAAGAAGCGTTCAATCTCAGAGTCTGAATCTTCGCTCAGAACGATAGGCTTTTGGTCAGAGTTTTGTTTGGGTTTGTTCCTAGCACATATGGATATCCATTGTGCATTCTTCTTTCCCCTACTATTGACACCAGTATCACCTTTTCCTTTCTTCCTTACAGGCCTCTTGACGGTCTTAGCATTTTCTTTAGCACACGGGTCGGCCATGGTATCGGGTAGGTCAATGTTGGGGAAATTTGAGGGTTTGATAGGCGGTAGAAGGGTAGGAGATGGCACGACTGGCCCAACCAAGGTTTCGACAAACACAACCTTGTCCACTTGAACACACTCAACAGTGGAAAAGCCATTCCTTAATAGGAAGGCTTGCCAATAGTCCCCACTAAGCTTCAAATGATGGACAATAATGAATTTGATCAAGCAGTGATGGAAAAGGATGCTATCAGCCTTCTCACGCTTAAATCGTTTGGAAATTTTATATAGGCTTCCTAGGAGGTAGTGAGGCATGTTCAGAGGGTAGTCTATAAAATTCATAAGCAACTTGAGATGATAAAGAAATACCAAACCATAAATACCTTCGCAAGTCACAATTTGTTTAAAAATTGCCAATAGATCATGCCACCTGGGCTTGAGGGCAGTGACAGGCATACCTCTATCACAACTAATAGATTTGAATAAGAGCAGCCACGACACCTCATCCACTTTCGAGTTCTTAAACCACCTCTGTTCTTTGGCTGGAAAGCCTATAGCCGAGCTGAGGAATTCCTCATTTAGCTCAAGTTGTATGTCTCCGAACTTAGCCCTGCATCCATCGAAGGTGAGGGAAAACTGTTGGGCTACCGAAAGGTTGAAACCCTCAAACTTTTGGATGAAAACTAGACAGCCACTATTCTGCAAGTCTTCATGAGCATTGTCAAATAGAAGGAGCATTTGTCTGCCATTAGGTTCTATACACACCACAGGTGCCATAGGAGAGAGCACACAGTGAGCTGGGTAAATGGACAAGGGTTTGGACAGGGTATTTGCAAGACCGAAAACTTAGGGATTTCCCCAAAACTAATAGAGGTAACTCGGGATAGAAGGCGGGCATTAATGCCTAAGTGTGCGGGGGTGATGGAATGAAACAATCCATGCAGAACATTCATATCGAATGTACAATCGACAACGCTATGGTGATTCACTATTTGTGTGTGTTAAAAACAATGGCAATCAAACAACTATTGAAAACCATGATAAGTCGATCCAAATATTTGCACAACAATAGTGTTTGCATGGTTTAAAAAAAAACAATATTTCGAATATAGCACTAAGGATTCGATCATAAAATTTAAGCATTGTATGAAACCATTTCACTAAGGGTCTAATCACAATGTTAATGTGTTGTTATGAAAACATTGAATTCGATCAAAAACAATAGAACATCGAACCACCATCAAATCAAGGACTCAATCACAATCATTAGAATACCATCACAATCTTATAAAATGAAGTGATATTAACAACAACAAAAATGCCAAATGAGTAAAGGTTTTGGTGTCTTGCCAACTGTGTGAACATAATTGAATTGGAAATGAAATGAACACATAGACAAGAGTAACCATTATGATCCAGCGACGATTTTAATGCCATTGACATGACTTCAAACTCAAGGTTTTCATGCTCACAATCGTGAAAATGAGAACAAAAGGTAGGTGTACGAATGTGCAAAATGATCATGTCATTTTGTTCAAAATATTGCAACGAGAATTAAGGGTTCCAAAACAATTGAGTAGGCAGCTTATAAGGATAGGGTAAAAATGAAAAATGGCTGCCAACAATGGAAACACACTAGTAGAAGCAGTTATCTCTACCAAAAGAACAAATTCAGATTATGATAATGAGAAAAATTCTAACTCAAAAACAACCACCAGAAAATTGTTTAAACATCATCATTAATCAAATATTCCAGTAGTGCTTAAAGGATGAAAAATGATAACAGTTTTAAGACAAGCGAGCCACGATCTTAAATATAAAATCCCCAATACTGTTGACAGAGTCACTGCTGTCAGCAGGCATCCATAGCCTTGACAGGGTTGCCATTTAACCCACTCTGATATCCATATCCTGCCAAGAAGTTCCAGATCAAAATAAAGGACATTTTAAGGTCAAGAGATTTCATATTTGTGAATTTTCATATACCTGACATTGCTTTGCTTCCAGCAGGCCTGTTCAGTACCCCGGTGAAGTTGTCTTGGCGTCATGCATGTATTTACCCGTTGCCAGCAGACCTATTCAGCATCCCGATGGGTTTACAAGCACTTCCCACAACTCTTTTAATATTTAGTTTTTTTTAAATATATAATCGATCCGGGTGACACTGAAAATTATGATATTTTAAACATATTTTTACAGACCTTGAAATAATTTTTTTAAAACTGTCCTTTATCAAGATTCAGAGATGGTTTGTTTACAAAACCAACCTTCTAAGGAAGGGAGACATCTTCTGAGTTATTCCCTTAAGGAACAGGGACAACGTAAAAATATAATGGATGATCGTGACCGGCTTTACTCATAGATCGAAATCAGTTAACTTCTTTCAAACAACAGTCTTTGCCCAATACAGATGTAAATTTCAGAAGTATATCACAATTGATGTTTAGACAATTTTTCAGCAGTCATTTCAGTGAATTTTTTTTCTGTTTTCTTTGTCTGAATAGTCCAAAATGCAGGTATTTGTATTTTCAAAAACAAAAATTGATAAGCACAAGGGAAAAATCAAAACCAAAATAGTAAAAGAAAAGAACAAAAGAAAAATATTTACATAGTATACAAAGGGTTTTCATCAAGCGAAATATCTTTTCAGAGCTTGGCCATTCACCGAATAGGTGTCTAGCTGTCCCTCTAAACTCTGTAATTAGAAAGAGCTGGGGCCCAATTTCTCAGCAATTAAAAATGGCCCAAGCCATAAGTTCTGAAACTTGGTGTGCTCTCCCTTTCCCTCATGCGGTTTGTCCCATTTCAAGGCAAGGTCACCTACTTCGAAATTCCTATCAGAGGCAGAGTTAGAATAAAACCATCTTTTGACCACTGGTTGATGCTGATCTAACTTACGTTTAGCTTGAGCTCTTACCTCTTCTAGTTTCATTAAAGCGTTAATTCAATTTTCCAAAGGGGGACAATCTTCCTCTTGTATTTTATGTGATAGTTGTAGTGAGGGAAGAAGAATATGTGGTGGCAGAATTGCTTCTCTTCCATAGACAAGAAAGAAGGGAGAGTTACCTACAACAGTCTTTGGTGTTACCCTATCATCCCAGATTGCGTTTAACAGTGCATTATGCCATTTTTTGTGATTCTCAGATACCATTCTCTTGATGATTTTAATCAGATTCGTATTTGTTGATTCTGCCAATCCATTAACCTGGGGGTAGTAGTGGGAAGAATACTTCAATTTAATTCCTTTTTCTAGAGAGAACTCGCTCATTTCAAGAGACAAAAAATAAGAAGCGTTATCGAATACTAAACAGTCAGGGATACCAAAACGAGTAATGATATTTGAATTTAAAAAGGCAATTACCTGACTAGTATTCACAGTTCTTAATGCGGCAACTTCATACCACCTGGTGAAGTAATCTATGGTTGTTATGATAAACTTATGCTGCTGTGAGGATGGAGGGTTGATTGGACCTATAATATTAAGGCCCCACTGCAGAAAAGGGGAGTCTACTGAAATAGACTGCAAAAGAAAGGTTGGTTTTTGTAACCACCCTAATGTTTTTTGACAAATAATACACTTGTGGCACAAGGCATGGGTGTCTCTAAAAAGTGTGGGCCAGTAATAACTAGCTCTCAAAACTTTATGGGCAGTGGTGTCACCACCAAAATGCCCACCAGCTTCTCCTACGTGCAATTTTAGTAAGACTTTTTCTGCTTCGTCTTTCTCAAGACAATGCATTAGTACTCCATCAAAACTTTGATGAAACAAAATACCATTAATCAAATGAAAGGAGGCAGATTTTAATATTAACGCTCTTCTTTTATTGGGATCCAGGTGACGGGGGGCTGACCCATGTTCAAGACAGAATTTTATATCATCATACCACATACTGATAGAGTTTTGTGCACAACAGATTGCATTTTGATTTTGCTGCCCTAGGTTTGACATATTGTTTTCGTCTTGCTGTCCTGCTGCTGAGTTAGCAACTAACTTGCACATCCCTTGGCCTCTCACTATTTGAGCTGGGGTGATTTCTATGTCATACTCCTATAAGGAAGTGACCCAGTTTGCTCTCTTTTCGCCTAGTTCTTTCTGCACTAACAGATTCCTGACGGCTGGGTAAGGGACGATAACTTTGGTCCTAGATTTCAAAAGATAGGATCGGAAGTTCTTAACTACTTTGAAAACAGCGTAGGCTTTCTAATATACCGCTGGGTAATTAAGTTCCGTACCTTTGAAAGCAGAGCTCATAAAGACAATGGGTACTTCATTGTTTTCAGCATTCTTTTGAGTTAGGACAGTAGCGTAGGAGCGGTCAAAAGCAAATGTATAAAGCATGAAGTCTTGCGAAAATTCGGGGCTCATGAGAGAAGGAGCGTCTATTATGACCTTTTTTATTGAATTGAAAGCTAGATTTTCTAAGGGTCCATAATGATATTGTGCGTCTTTCTTAATTAAATTCTGTAACGGTCTCACCATCTCAGAGAAACTGGGAACGAATCTCCTGACGAAGTTTATCTGTCCTAAGAAAGACTGCATAGACTTTTTGGATGAGGGAGGTGGAAGTTTTGAGATGACTTGAGTCCTTTCAAGGTTGATAATCATCCCTTTGCTTGACACAATGAATCCTAAGAGTTTACCTTGTTCTACTGCGAAGATAGATTTTTTAGGATTTAAGGAAATGTTGTATTTACGACATCGTTGTAGAACGACTCTTAAATGAGCTAGATGATCAGTTTTGTTTTTGGAAAATACAGTAACATCATCTAAGTAAACTACGATGGATTGATTGATTAAGCCTCAGAAATCGATGTCCATCTCTCTTTGGAAAGTGGCACTAGCATTAATCAATCCAAAGGGCATTTTCCTATAAGCGTAGGTGTCCCATGGAGTGCGGAAGGTAGTCTTAAGTTGGTTTGGAGGAGACATTAGGACTTGGTTGTACCCTGAAAAACCATCCAATAAGGATAGTTTCTCAGAACCAGATACATGTTGAAGGATCTGTTCCATGGGTGGGATAGGGTAGTTGTCTTTATCAGACGCTCTATTAAGGCTTCAGAAATCGACGCATAGTCAGACTTCCCCACTTTTCTTCTGGACAGGGACAAGGTTAGAAACCCATTGCGTGTGCCTAACTGGAAAAATTATCTTAGCGTTGAGGAGTTTATTTAATTCTTTTTTGACGGTCGCTTCAAGTTTAGGGTGCATTTTTCTTAATTTTTTTTGAAAGGGCAAGGTTTGGGGTTTCATAGGAATGATGTGTTGTATGATATTAGGGTCAAAAGTTTTAAGGTCATCATACGTCCACGCAAAAACATCTTTAAATTCCTTAAACAATTTAATAAATGTGGATTTTTCTTGTTCAGAACACCCCACCCCTAAATTAATGCACTGTGGATTGTCATCAGTTCCCAAGTTTACTTTTTCATACAATAACGAGGAACTATTGGTTTTATAGTTGATCGATTTTTTGAATTTATCTTGAAGATGGTAAAATTTCTCTAATCTAACTACAGATTTTGGGATTGAATTTACCATGTCCGATGAAGATTCAAGAGATCTCAGATCTGGTATTATTGTGAAATCATGCAAATTGTTGTCATGAGTGCATTCGTCAATCACCGCGCCTTGGAAAGTTTCTTCCATATGCAGGAAGCTAATGATCTGCTGATCATCGTCGAAGACTCTCTAGTTCATGAAGTTGTCGGGAACGGATGGCCTGAACAACAATTCAACGAAGAATGCATTCAAGGACAAGCCTTCTACAGGAAAGAGTTTGGAAGCTATGTTAGCTAATAGATCAGCTTCAGAATAATTCAATATAGGAATATAATTTATATTAAAAGCAGAAAACTTATTCATTAAATTCCATACCTTGGATTGGTAGCTTTTAAGATGCGGAGATAGACAGTGGATAGAATCTCTTACCTGTTTAACCATGATTTCGGAGTCGCCAAAGATAGTCAAATTTTGAATGTTCATATCTAAAGCTTTTCTGAGGCCCTACAGTAAAGCCTCATATTCCGATATGTTATTAGTACATTCAAATTCTAGTATACATGAAATCAAGGTTTTGTTACTTGCTGGATCAATAATAACGCAGCCTGCACCTGCTCCTTCTTTGGACTTTGACCCGTCAAAATAAAGAGACCAAATTTGATTTTTATCAGGTGTATGAGACCATTGTGTAGAAGCTGTTGGCTGCACATATGCTACAATCTCGGAATGTTATTCTGGGTTGGTGATAGTTGAAGTCTCAACCATGAAATTGTTGAAAAAGGTATCCATCCCTTGTATTTCAGGTGAATCAACATAAGGTGTAAATGGCTCATTGGGATCATTTAAATCACTGACTGTGAGCTTTAGGTAGCGTTCACAATTTACCTTGATCTTGTTGGGCTTGTCGTTCTCGGGCAACCACAGGTGAGACCAATCCGTCGCGAAGTAGCCATGTAGCTTCTCTAACTAGTCCCTGCTTAAAAACATGCCATACACTTCTAGAATATCCACAAAAATAATATCAATTACTTGATGAACTTTGGGGTTAAACGATAATCTTATAAGAACATTCCTTAATTCGCCTATGACTTTAACACTAGTTCGATCAAGATGGATGATTTTTAAAGTGAATGGTTCAAATTCAACATTAATGTTCTGACACACAGACCATGACATTACATTGGATGACTCTCTTGAATCTACCATACAATTGTGCACGTTTCTATTAAAGATTTCGAAAGTTAACAAAAATGGAGGTACATTTATGCGAGTACTAAGTGTGGAAGCTTGTGGCTTTTTACTCGCAGTTTCTAAAGCTAATTTATCTACATTTGTTACATTATTTACAGGAAGGCTTCCTTTATCGTGAGGATTAGGATTATTCTTAGAGGAAGTCTTCTGAGGAACTTTGTGCTGAACAACCTTGTTACTGCTTGAAGTACCATTTTTGCTATTCTCTGCGATATTCTGTAACATTTTTTGCAACAGAAATGGAAATTTTAATAATTCATAAACTGAAATGTTAGCCCTTAACTTTTTTAGATATTCAACTAAATCATAATCTAAGTTGGGGTTTACATGACTCTATTTATTCTTAGCTGGTTTAGATTGCTTCGGGGGTAAAGTCGTAGTGTTTTTGGAAAAAGGTTTGTTTGCTATCTTACTCCTAGTTTTGTAGGGATGTGCTGTCTCGAATTTAGCTTGAAAAATGCTATTCGAGAAGTGTCCAAAAATGTTTGGAGAAGATTCTTCTTCTTCAACTGTCTCTTGTTCAACTACCTCCTCAGGAATCTCAGGAGGCATCAAGTTATCCTGGGCTTCTAGAATTGTTTGAAGGGAGAATTGCAGACTTTCTAGATTTAGGTTCTCGGTATTTGGATTAGGTCGGTTGGTGGGAAAAGGCTTTCTGAACGGGGGTTTGTAGGGACCTTTGCTCGAAGAAGCTTCTTGGGCCATCCTTTTCAAATCTATAACCTGATTTGACAGTTTTTGAACGACTTTAGTTAAGTTTTCTAAATCCAAGCTTTCAGGTTGTGTTTTATTTTGAGCAGGTCTAGGGAGGATTTCGATCTTCTTTTTGGTAGATGAACTAGTCTCTGTTTCGTTGCTAGTAGTTTCCTTTAAACTAAGGATGTATTTTTCAATCTAGCTGGCCTCTTCAAAGGCCTCTAACAATGTGGCTTTGTTAGATCATTTTACCCAAATGGCTATACTTTGATGCAAGGCTTTAGTATAGTATGCTATGATAAGATTCTCGGTAGGCATCGAGTCCATCGGGATTCAGTTCTTAAGTGTTAAGAATCTTTGGTTAAAGTATTTGATTTTATCTTAGGGATTCATTATTAAACTAGAAAGCTCCATGACTAGAACTTCTGAGGACTTATCGTCACCGAATTTCTCCAGAAAATAGGATTCAAACTTCTCCCAAGACACGATGGTATGGGGTTGCTGGGAAAAGTACCAGGTAGACGCATTTCCCTCGAAAGTATAGGGGAACAACCTATAGACTATGTCTTCATGCTCGACATTATGGAGTCTAATGGCTAACATAAACTTTTTAATGTGGTCTTCAGCAATCTGTTTAGAGTCAGGGTCAAACTTAGGAAGCCACTTCTCTGGATGTTTGGGTAAGGGATGCTGAGGTCCAGGTATGACTACTGCATCTTGGTCGAGCTAGGGTCTAGCAGGATTGTTCTGGTTGGCCATTGATGTAGGCGGTGTGGAAGGCTAAGGGGAACTGCCTTCATCAGAAGAGTCTTCTCCAGAAGAAGAAGGAGGTGATGGAGGTGGTGAGGGTGGTATTCTAGATCCTCCTGTAGCAGGAGTGAGGATTGGATCTGTAGGTTTTAAAGTGAGGTTAGTGATTCCAAGTTGTTCTTTGATATTAGAGAAATCTAAAGGTTGGTCCAAAGGTCAATTTGGTTTCCTTAAACAAGAGAAGGCACTATGTGTTCTTAAGAGAGATTGGCAGACAATATCTTGTACGTCACCACCTGTAGGATTTGGGGTTACTGGTTCAACTGTGATCTGTAGATCATCATTTGATGTGGTTTCTATTTGAGGGATGATGTTCTCATTTGAATGACTTCTTGTCACTATAGGTGAGTGGTTAGGTGGTGGAGGAGTCTTATGACCACCTCATGCCATTAATAAGTTTCAGGCCCTCCTTCTAGCACCATTTGTTGACGGGCAAAAATGAATGCTCGTCCACTGGAGGAGTGGATCCGGTCTGGGGTTGTCTAAATAACCCAAGCTGTTTGGGATGATCCACCCCGACGGGTTTAGTGGCTCCATTGGCCGATCTAAGTCCTAGGAAAATGAAATAAAACTAAACTAAAGGAACTAATCTAAATGAGAAAAAGAAACTACAACAAACTATATACAAATCTAAAGCACATATATAGTTTACTTACAAATACTATAGAGCAATTGTCCTACTTATTAAATGTTCAGCTTATCAATACAATCAAATCTCAATTATATATATACAACATTTACAGATTACAGATTTTAAATTGAAAACCTGTGAAAAAATCATTTGTGAACTGTCCTATGACAGGAAAACTGTTGTTTTTTATTTTATTAATTTTTATGAGAGAGGAATAAAAATTATAACTATCTAAGCTGGGCAATTTAAAATAATAATCCTAACTGTAAATCTGAACTAAATATCTATCTAAACTACTGAGAATTCTCTAATTTATTAACTATTAAATTGCAAATAGCGAACTAACCTAAAGTAACACTTCCTATTTGTCTTGTGCACAGTAGTTGATTTAGCTATTTGATGGGAGGAAACCCGCACCAGATTCTCCACAAGCTTCTCGTAGACAAGAAGCAACAGTTCTCTTTGAATATGAATGATAGAACAAACAAGACATAAAATGAAAACAATCTTAAAATTTACAAATCATCACAATTAGATAAATCCCTGTGCGAAGATCTGTACAAAAAAGTTCATTTAATTAAGAAGATAAACCTTCTGTTAATTAAATTCAAATAGAGTGATTTTTGTGTTATAAATGAGATACATCAAACATGGACAGAATTTAAATCACAATGCATTAACCTGTAGCAAGTCTTGATATCTAAAGTAGTCAATAACTTGATCACAAATTAAAATGCACACAACCTGAATGAAAGTATGATAAATTGAAAGCTAAAGATGTTACAAAAGATCCACTTCCATTCGAGTCTGTATCATCATAAATCCATAATATTTTTTCTCCCAACCATGATGGGTTCATTACAAAAATTAATGAGTATATAAAGGCCACAGGGTAAAACATCCCTGTGGGAATTATCACAAATTGTTTACAAAAAATCTGGGAACAATCTCCCAAGTCTCTATTTCTGCCTATGACTAACAACTTAAAACAAAACTATATCACAAAAAGCATGTCCTAAACTGCCACAGCATGTCCAATTTGTCATTGAAATTCCTAGGTACCTATAGGTGGACAAGAATAAACAAGTTTAGATAATGTTTTATTGATAAAATTAACAAAAATCTAAATTTTAAGACTAGCTACAGAATCTAACGATTATGTAGTTGGTCTTATTTGCAAACAGAACCGTTTTAAATCAGTCCAAATGTAACATAAATATATTCGACCTATTAAACAAACCTTTAATTACTAATTCAACACAAAGCAAATCATTCATGCCAGAAGTAACCAAATCTTTATGCCAATTTGAAACAGACATAAATCGTGTTTAATTAACCGAATGGTAACAGGGATATATGCAATATGTCAAACAAATTTTTATTACCAATTCAGAGTAGACATAATCGTTTTGATAATTCGAAACCAACAGAACTATATCAAACCAATCCTCAATGCATATACAAACGACTATGCTAATTCAAGGCATACAACATCGCTAAAGTGTCGAACCAAACAGAAATGAATCGAACTAACTCAGGGCTGACAAAATAGTTATACTAATTCAAAAAGAAATAAAATCATATCCATCAAAACATAGATGTGTTCGATTTTAGCAAACAAATCTTTAATGCAAACAAAAATAGTTTATACTAATCCATCACAGAATCTTTTATACTAATTCAAATAAAAACGAAATCATTTCTGAAAATTCAAAGTAAACAAAATTGTTTTTAATCTATTCAAACAAATAGAACTAATCGAAAGCAATCCCAATCGGTTATACTAATTCAAACCAAATTATAAAACAAAATCGATGTTGAAATACATACCTGGGCAGTAGGAGAATGATTCGATCAGGATAACTTTGAATTGACAAAGGCCATTGCGGCCTCAACATTTCTGAAGACAATTGAATTAGTGGTCTTTTGCTTCTTCTCGTTGGCTCGTAGCATGTCGTTCTTCTTTGACAACACAATAACTCATTCCTCTAATGATTTAATCTTA
>ML821160.1:16195-48643 GCA_009831015.1 Picea engelmannii
GAGTTTCTACTTTTCTTTAATAGCTAACCATTTTGGAAGTGAAAGATGAGATTTGAGGTTTGACCATGTATTTCCTTATCAATTTTCTCCTAGATAAGATAGGTTATAATAATTTCTTTCAGTACTTAGATTAGCTACATATTGCACATTGCATCCTGTATTTTCAATCACCACACCTAATCATTTCAGTGATGGTTGATAGGCTGGAATCTGGATGGGTCTCCTATCCCAAATGGTGTGAGGTCTAATTGGGAATTTATATCGGGGAGTACCCTTATATGTTGAAGGGAAATTTTACCACATCAATAGAATTAGCACTAGAAGGAGGGTCTGATTTGTATGGCTGGTAGAGAAACTCGATCTTCACGTGGTCAAACCTTTGATTCATCAATCCATGAGCCTCAACCTAGTATTTTACTTGACACAAGTGATAATCCAGAATTAGAAACTACTTTTAAAGATGCTCTCCCTATGTTGTAAAATCCTGATTCACCTGGTGAAAACTTATTCATTGTCCACAGACCTAAAGTTAACACTATACGGCATATTACTTGGACATTAGCTAGATAATTGATCAGTTACCAGTGACACCTTTGTTGTCTATATGGAATTTATCTCACCAAATCTATATTCCTTAAGTTATTATTATTGATTTAATTGAATGTTCAATAGAATTTCCCTTGTAGGATATCCCTCAACCATTTATATAGATTCCATCATCACCTTTGGAATTGCCTCGATCTTCATCCTCCAAGTCTAAACCAAATGATATAGTTGGTGAATATTTTTTACCTAATGGAAGGAAATAAATCTTGCATTGTTGCATGGACGTTCCAAGGGGATTTGAACTCGAGAGGGTAGTTTCATGACCTACCCAAACATCCCAAGAATATTTTATCCAAGTTTGACCCTAATAAATCATGTGTTCCTAAAGATCACATTAAGAATTTATATCTTTCCATAAGTATTATGAATGTCAAGCATGATGATGTATTTCCTAGATTGTTCCCTTACACTTTTGAAAATAAAGAATATACTTGGTATTATAGTCTACTAACTGGATCCATCAAGGAAAGGGCCGATTTTGAAGAGAAATTCCTTAGTAAATTTAGTGAAAAAAAATCTCCTACCACCCTTCTAAAATAACTAATCATGATTAAAATGGAAAAGAAGGAAAGGATTAAAGATTTTAATTAATCCTTCACCACCATCCTTACCAAATTCCTTGCTAACGCTTATCCAACTAAGGAAGTAGTAGTAGAGTATTACATATCTACTTTGCATACCTCTATTGTCATGTTTTTCAAAATAACTGGTAAAGTCACGCTAGTAGAAAATTTTGAAGAATCTAAGAAGGTAGAAAAAGAGATGTTCACATTAGGAGGGAACCCTAGGGGGGGAAGACAACAAGGTTGTAACTAAAAGGAATAAACCCCTATTACAGACCAAACCTTCAGAGCAGGAACCTACATAAACCTACATATTTGGAAGGTGTCCTCAAATTCATAAAGATATCCAATGAATTTGTTGACCTTAAAATGAAATCTGGGGAAGGGACATCAAAACAAAAACCATTCCGACCCTTCCATAAAAAAGGATATAACCAAGATAAGCTTCTAGAATCCTCAAATCTGAATCTAAATCTAGAGGTAGTAGGAATGGACCACTTCTACACATAGCATAAAGCTAATCATTCTAAGAAGACTTGTCTACAATGGGTTAATTCAATGACCTTAGTCACTAATCAACTACTTGACCAATAGTATTCTTTTGAGAAGTCAACCCAAGAACTTGATACTGAAGAAACTACAGAAGAAGGAGAAGCGATTGAAGGAACGGGCATGTTCCTCTAGGACTGAGTAACAAATTTGGATAGTGAATTTGTAGGAGAAGTATCTTTAGGATATGCATAGGCCATCCAAACTACCTAAAAAAGCTACAGATTAAGGAGTAAAGGACCTACCCCTAATGCCACTCTTCGTGCTAAGCCAAATTTGACAACCAAAAAGGTCACACCTCCCACCCCGAATCAAAGTAATGCTTCTACCCCTCAATCAAAATATGCCACCAACACTACAACAACCAAAAAGACATTAGCAAGTATCCCTACCATGTATCCCATGGAATACAGTGTCATAGAATACACGAAGAAGAAAAAATCTAATGTTTCCATGTATGGTGTCTGTACTTTACCACAATAAAGAGATTTAATCTTGAATACATTCAATTCTCTTTCCAGATCATAGAAAAAAACCACTTCTACTCTAGAGAATAAGCCTAAACCCATAGAGAACCAACCTAAAGATGAAACAAAAACCAAAGCCACCATTAATGCAGCTGGTATAAGCACATACTCTAAATCATAGATGCCTCCTTTTATGCAAACCTTTGAAATATACAATTACAATGTGCATAATTATTTGGTAGATTCATGAGCGTCTTCCATTATAATGCCTTATTTATTTTGTCAAAGAATTAATGTTGCTCTTTCCAAATGCATGTCTAAGATAATTTAGTTAGATAGATTTGTTGTGAAAGTTATGGGTGAATTGAAATATGTAAGGATCATGCTAGCATTAGACCCCAGGGTCTCTCAATTCATTTATATTGTAGTGGTTGATATTCTTGAAGCATATGGCTTGTTGTTGAGTAGGGATTGGTCACAAAAGCTCCATGAATATTTTACTATTGACTGGCCCTATTTGTGGTTACCTTACAAGGGACGGATGAATTAGATAAGGGTTGACAACAAATCCCACATGAAACACACTATCACAGATTTGAAAGGTCAAAATGAACTGATCAACTTCACTCATTCTATTTCAAGGAATTGTTTTTTGGAAACTGACTATGGATGTTATGCAACTTAACAATCACCCTTGTAACTAGATATGCAATACAAACTACTTAATTACACTCAAACTAATGCAAATTATTGTACAATAATATATGTGGTTAGTATTAGTTCCACAATCTTAGATCTAGGTATCGACATTTAGACCTTATTCTTTAATTACTCCAAGCAACAAGTACGAGCTAGGGTAGTTTGCATTTCAATAGACCTGTTGAAGTGGAAAACTCTAATAGTCTAGATATTATAATTTAAATGCACCAACAACACTTCATAATACAAGGCTTTGGTCCAAGGCTTGAATAAGGCCATTGACCTCAAGGTGAAATGTTTAAAGGTTTTTGGTGATTACAACATTATTGTCAAACATGTAAATAATTCTATACATTGTCTATCTCCACACTTAAAAGGTTACGAGCAAGAGGTATGGAAGTTAATTAATAATTTTGACACCTTTAATATTACTTCCATCCCTCATTCACAAATTGATGTTGTAGATACTTTGTCTAATGTAGCCTCAAGATTCACCTTGCTGAATAACAATTTCTCTGTTAAATTAATTTTCCTTCAGTATTTGACAACATTACAAACTGGAGGGTTTTTAATGATGATGAATGGATCACAAAATTCCTTACAAATGTTGTCACTTCCAAGTATGTTTTGGTTGTTGATGAGGAACATGAAAAGTCTATATGGAAATGTAGAATTGAATCCAATGAGCTTAAAAGTAACCTAGTATCCAAAGGAGTGCTAAATCTGAAAATTTTGTTTGAGTTATAGTCCAAATTTCAATCAGATGTCAATGTAAAGAGGAATAATTCTTCTATGGTGTACATATTATTCAACCTAGGTACTCAGAAGAATCCCAAATTCATTAATTTAGGAACATTCTATATGGATGTTGAAAAACAAACCTTCATCCAATTATTTACTAATTGCAAGGATGTGTTAGCCTAAACATAAAAGGACCTCAATATTTATGACACTGGGTTAATTTATATATAGAATTACAATTATAAAGTGAGGTATCATTGTAATTTTTATTTGGATTTGAATTTAAAAAAAAAAACAATGGGTTTTCTTTCTAAGCAAACGTTCTTTTGTAACGAGATGTTATTAAGTGATATAGTTGTGGTTCCTAATTCAAAGTATGGAATTTGGATCTAGTGAGGGGTATTACTTTCCATTTAAAATGTAATTAATGTTTTTGTAGTTTAAATTTTCTATGAAATGACTCTTTTTAGTGATATTTTTCGAGGACATTTGCTCGAAATCCGACGAGAAATTGTTAGATCCACGGATTTGAGTGATTGTTTCTGTATAATCCGAGTGCCCCAAGGGTTTTTCAACATGTTGAATCCATTTCCGCATTCATAAATGGATTTTAAACAAAAAATAATAATGATTTTGTGCAAATTTATATCGTCGGATTTCGACGAAAAAAGCCATTTTGTAGAACAGCTAGACAACACCATTAGTGTTTTGTGGATGCTTGCTAGTTTTAGGGAAATATAGTAGACAATACTCTATTAGATATTGAAAGCAAAAGAATTTTTTGAAACTAATCAGGATGGATCCTAATCTCCTTTAATATTGCTAAAGTATATCCAAATTTTGTAATCTTTGGAGTATCATTTAAGTTGTCACTTTTTGACTCAATACAAAATAACCATTTTAATTTAAAAAAAAGTAGTTAATTAATGTGTTTTATTATTTTGTTTCTACCATAAAATAACTTGGAAATAACATTATTGATCTCATGTAGATTTTCATGAATTAACATATTATAAATATTAGTGGTATGACAATTTTTTGAAAATGAGATCTAATGTCTATGTAAGTTATGCACCTCAAGAGAAAATGTTTTTCATCCTTTACTTTGTTAGAATCACAAATCTTACATATTATTTCCTACCATGACATTTTAGGTCTTTTGCATCTCATTGTTTCATCATGAAGCTTGTGAGAGTTTGTTCTTATTTTTGCAATATTTTTTTCTTGAAGGTAGCAATAGTGGAAAGATAATTTTGATCTAATAACATAGAGTTCATGATTTCTTTGTAGCAATTTTTGTTTGTAGTCTCAATCTTACAGTCGCACCATAAATTTCCATAATTTCTCTTTAAATTTAGTTATAATGGTAATATTAATGGTATTAATAATTTGAACGACATCATCTTCCACTATACCCAATAACAGAACCAAGAAATACCATCTCTATCTCACCATTTATTGAGCCTTGTGTGAGTTTGAATTATGTTTGATGTTGTGATTGGAAGCCTCTCTTTCTTCATGCTAGACAACTTATACAATAAGTACTAGAACATAACCTTACTACCAATAGGAGGAAGATTGCCCCCTAAAAGGAGCATAAGGTAGGGTAAATTGCCTTTAATTTTAAGATTGTTTATTATAAAATGATTTTTTATTTGATTGCTTTCCCTCCAAGTATATTTATAAATAATGCATCCCAAAACTTCACAATTATACAAAATCATGGGAAAAACAAGAGTTGAGAAACATTTTTACCGCTAACCAAAAACCAAAGTCTTTACAATTGTGCCCAAGGCCATAATAAGCTTTCCAACTTCCACTATCCTTCTTTGAACACTATAATTCCAATTTAGATGATGACGAAAATCAATTCCAAGATACTAATATGAAATGATTTCTTCCATGTTGTTATCATAAATAAAATTAAGATATGTAACATTCTTAGAATTAATCGTTATTATATTTTCTTTACCAATATTAACAAATATCCCAAAACTAATAAAAAAAAATTAAGAATATTAATTTTTTTTCAAAGTTTAATTGGTCCCTTGCTAAAAGAATAATGTCATCTTTGTAGAGGAGGAGGATAATGATTTCCTTTAGGTGATCCTTTAAGATGTATATATAAATTCCAAAAAAATAAGGGACATTCATCAAAATCCCAAATTTCCACCCACAAAATAATGTCCATTTGTTAGAAATTCAAGTGAGCTTAAAACCCTTGCTCCATGGAAAAAATTAAGAGATACATTTGAAGATCCTAAGTTTATCAAATTCATATTTATCAACTTTTTGTTGATTCTTATTCTTAATAAGTGTTTTCCTTAGTTATTTTTCATTTTCCTTTTTTCTTGGCATTCTTTAAACTTATTTTTCATCAATTCACTTTTTAAACTTTCTTCATTAACCTAATTGGATGATGTCCTCATTTATAAATACTTTCTACTTTTTAAGACTACACTTATACTGAAACTTTCTTCATTAATCTAATTAGATGATGTCCTCACTTATAGATACTTTCTACTCTTTATGATTATACTTTTATTGAGTGTATCGTTTTGTTATTCATACAACTTACCTTACCTAGATAGATTTATTAGATTGAATAATTCACGATGTTTTTATTTATGATGTAAGAAGTTTTAATCTCTAAAGTAGTTTGTAATTCTTACGTAACTAATTCCAAAATGTCTTGTTCCAAATTTTGGTATATCATATTTTAACATGAACTAATATTTCTATTCTAGTTTCAATATGAATTGATTCAATATGAACTGATACTCCAGATCCATTCTAGCTACAATATGAATAGATTACACCTCCACAAATTTAGTCCATCAAAAATAGAACCAACCTAACTAAAAACAAAAAACACAAAAAACAAAAACACAAATAATAAGTAAATTCTGAATTGGGATTCTTTATAAATTTATATATAGGTTTCTCACTAATTACGCCGAAAGGCATATACCTATTGGCAATGGACACAATTAATCATATTTTAATCTAAAATTCTAATATGATGGCTAACAATTAAAGATGTTGGAATATTCTTAGTCGTCCTCCCAAATCAATGAATGTGATTTACTCTTCATAATCTCCTTGTATTTTTGAATGCATCTGTTAACCTGTTTACTTTTTAACATTTACCTAATCATATTAAGAAATTACTATAGCACTACATAATTGCCACATTTAAATGATTAACGTTTAACATTACCACGTTTGGATTATTAACCACGAATTTCCTCACCTGTCCCTGCATTTTCCTCAGGCATTTTAGCAGTCTGTGCATTTCATATGCCGTTTGGTGTTCATCAGTGACAATTATGTGACTGTGCTAGTTATGGGCTTATTTAAAGGTGATCTTGTGACCCATCATCGTCGTCATTATATGTAACGTACAATTCATATCCCATGTGCATCTAGCTCACCCATGATTGAAGAATGTAGAATATTTAATGATGTGGTGGAAAATGTAAATATTTTTAGTAAAGCCAAGTCATGTTGGACAATAAGAATCAATTTTTATCGCAATAGTCTAAATGTTATACATAATTATTCTTTTTTGATTTTTTTTTGGGCCTTTTGTCTGAAATCCGGTAAGAAATTGTTCGATCCACAAATTTGAGTGATTGTTTCTGTAAAATCCGAGTGCTCCAGGTTTTTTTGTCATGTTGAATCCATTTATGCATTCATAAATGGATTTTAAACAACAAAAAATAGTGATTTCGTGCAAATCTATGTTGTCGGATTTCGACGAGAAATACCATTTCATAGAACAGTTAGACAACACCATTTTTATCTGTAACTCCATTCACTCAAATAAACTTTTACTAAAGCAATTGCAGTATAATACTTGAATTCAATAAAAGTAGAAATCCATATAATAATTGAATTGAAGCAACATAACTGTTCATGGTTTAGAACTCTCGCAATAGGCTACACTAAGTACAATAGATTACTCTAAGTACAATAATTAAGGATCACCAACCCCTCCCCTTAGTCGTTTCAACAAAGATAAAGTCTTTTATTCTTCTATAACTCATTATCCTCATTTATTTTCTAGAAAGTTGGCTTTGCAAGATTCTCTTTTCTGGAATATTAGAATGGAGAGTGGCCCAATTGGCAGTAATAATAATGTTTGGTAATCCAACTAGACTCAACCAAATTATAACCAAAACTCAAGTCAAACTTTGTCTTGAGACAATCCATTCAAATCAATTGAACTAATACATTAGATTACTTAGCCCCAAGGGTTAGCTCAATTGGTAAGACATGCGCACACTCTCCGAGAGAAGGGAGAGATCATGAGGTCGAGCCTTGAGTCCTTTGGGGTTAGGCCTCTATATCTTGTAAATATGTAAACAAGATATAGGATCTAATACAAATCTATTCATTTCCATCATTAAACTGTAGAACAATAATGCATCAAAATTGTCTTACGGATTCCTTCATAATTGATTGGATGGGAATTTGTGATTGTGACATTTTCCACAACATACAAACCATCTGTCTCAATATAGAAAGCGGAGCTCAATAAATTTTGGAATCTAATATAAGTTCCAATTACAAACCATAATCTGAAGAGGTAAGGCACATTGGGTGCCATAGGCAACTCATAGCAAGACTTGGCGAGATGCTTGGGAAAGAAGCGTAGCCTTTGCCGGTAAATGGGTAAGGATGTGTTTCTTCTGCGTGTTGTATCACCGAAGTCTATGTAATTAGAATTAGTCGCCCATTCTACATTCTCGTCGTTAGTGTAAATTGTTGTCCCTCCGTAAACGATACCGAGAAACCCTGTTACCAAAATTCAATTAAGAAAAGAATAATAACAATAAATAAGCCATAATCTCTTAATACACAAGGGATATATACGGTTTCTTGTCCATGCAATAGAATAGGTTGTGTTGGAACGTATTATTTTATTTTGTATACTCTTGGTTCAAAGGTTGGAGCCGCCCTTCTTTCTAAATAAGTAAGAGGTTATAATTAAACCCCAAAAGCTGGATTTCGGGATCTCACATATTTCACGATGTACCTACCAAGCCTCGGTATCTCGACGTGCGAAGTAGCGATAAGGTTTAGTTCTAACCACCGTTATCGAGCCTCTAAGTAAAGATCGTTTGATGTCATCACTTCGTGCTCTCGCGTTTCGGGAGTTACTCGTCGAACACTTTCCGAACCTCCAAGATGCAAAGCTGCGAAGTCTTTTCAAGTCACTCAAGTAAATATCAAGAGTAATCTTTTTAAACCATAGTTAGTCTCTATCGTAATTTCACAACTCGACGATTCTTGCCTTAAAACGCAACACCTTCGTCACTCTGCTTCCTGAAGTCGCGATATTCATTAATTAAGATGGGTTAATTAAAAGCTTAAGTAAAATCACAAATTATAAATAATTTCGCACCATCGCGACTTCGGGTTTTTGGGTCTCAAAGGCTCAAAGCAAAATCGTCCAATATGACGAGTGCCGAAAAGGGGATAAAGGACTAAAAGCATGAAATTAAAGGAGCTAAGTTGGATTAATTAATGCCTTGAGTAGCTTTTAACCGTACGATCTACAGATGAAGCTTTTAACGTTTCTGCACTTTTCCCAAGTTACAAGTTGTCAAATATTTATGGCATTTATTTGAATTTCATTGAAGTGATTGACAGTAAGATCCCACTTATTCTCTAAAATATTTCCATTAAATCATTTAACCGTTTTGTCGACAAGGACTAGCACGAACTTAAGTGTTTAAGCAGAGGGTTTTCTTTCATTATCTCAACTTTTCTTTCTACTGTGCGCAGAGTTATTTCACCAGGATAACTTCTATCTGTGTTTTCAATCTTTTGCGACAAGGGATTTAATTGCAAGGTCATACACCATGGCTCCACGAAAAACGCCCAAGGCAATCGTCGAGAGCTCAGGCTAAGGTTCAAATATTGTTTCTGATACTTCACCTCGAAGTATCAATACTATTAAGACATGGATGCATATTTCCAATGTTCTGCAGCCCGAGGTGATAAATTGCTCTGATGATTCCTGCGATGAGGAGAACAATGACATGTCCACCAAATACAAAATTGTTGCTCAAGCGGAGATGCAAAAAATAGCAGCAAGGCCACGGCTTTTCCCCTATTATGATATGGTCAGATGGGCACTGGACCATGTAGACCTCCTGACAAGAACGATTTTCAACGAACAGAGGGAAGCAGTCGGGTCTTTCAGACCAGAGAACCTATAGGAAATGTATAAATTGTCACCCACTCCAAATCCTATTTACAATACCAAATTCCTAAAGGAGTTCAAAAAGAAGGAATGCGAGTAGTTCGGGAAAAATTTATCCAATCTAATCAAAGACTGGGTTTCACACCCCGCGAAATTCAGGGCCGATACTCATGGAATTTATTCAATCTCCTCTTTAGAGCCACAGTTCAAGTATGTAGCGACGATGGCCTGTAGACTGTGCGGGAAGGAGGACACAACTCACTTTTTTCTCCCATGGGTGCCGCCCATTTATACAGTCGCTGAAGGTTTTTCTTTCGACTGGGCCAAACTGATGTTGGGCAGTCTTACTAGTCGAATTACTGAATATCGAGCGTAGAAAGCCAGTGGGAGAACATATTCATTCTTTATGTCTTCCTACATCATGGACGCTATTTGCTTCATGACACCTTTCCCATTGATGAGCTGGCACTAGACTCCGTCTGATGCTAAGCCTATCCATGTCTACCATTCGAAGCTTTGGGAGGATAAGGCCAAAGATTTCATCTACGAGATTTTTAACTGGGTAATGGTACCGATGCATGTTGCTATCTTCGGCCATCTGCCTCCCCGGATTTCAGATAACATCACGACCAACTTGAGAAATGTAGCAGATTGGTACATAGAAGCAGAGTATTCATACATCAGGGTTTTCGGCACCTCCATTCCCCCCCATGTTTTTCCGTTATTTCTGCCAGATAAGCTAATATGTTGCGAGATCGCCAGCCAAGCTGTGCTTGGTGGAATAAGCAAGGAGCTCAAAGGACTGTCGAAGAAGGTATGGCCACCCTTCCCCATTCACATTGGGTCAAAATCTTTATTAGATTTTGGCCATGCCAAAGCCAAGGCCACGACTTTGGAGGAAATGAAGTTGGTGAACATTGAGTTCAAAAAGAACGACCCAGATAAGGTTGTGAGTAATCACTTGGCGAATTGTGGCCTGAAGAGATACGAACACGAGGATTCACGCCATGATGAAATCTTCCGAGGTGCGAGGTCCTACTCTGAAGTCTTGAGCCGGATTCAGGCCTTGCCACTCGGAGATATACCCGATTTCCTCAAATTTGAGGAGCATCGGAAGAGTTGCCTCCCCCTAATTTTATAGGGCAAAACCCCAAAGCTTCTAGACATACAACAGACAGAAGCCAAAGGCTCAAAGAACTCAAGTCCTGGCAAGGAGAAAAATCAGGAAGGGACAGAAGAAAAGGATACCTTGGAACAGGGAGCCAAAATCCCCGATCGAGGAGAGAAAAACCCAGAGGCAGTTGCATTAGGCAAGTGGGTACTAAGTCAAGCTGAGATACCCTCGCAAAAGGCAGGCAACACCTCACCGACCACATCAAAAGAGCCGGTCACAGACACTACCCCTAAACAATCATCCAAGGAAATCGGTTGTCCAATTGTTGTTATCACACCCTTACAGTTCACAAAGGGGAATCCCGATGCAGGATGGATTTTCAATGCAGAGCTAACGCCCATTTCCGTGGAAGAGTTACCTCCAAACGAATTTTTTTTTATAAGAAAAGGAAGGTCGTAGTGAAGCAAGAATCATATCAAAAAGCAAGTGTAGTGGCTAAAAGGTTTAAAATCCTGACAGAAGGAAAAGCCGTAGAAGAGGAGGAATTCGCCGACGAGATAGTAGGAACACTGGGGGCTTACGCTACAGCCAATCGGTACTCAGTCGGATCTTTGAAGGCCCATTTGAAATGAAAGAACCTCTTGATCGGTAAGTTGGAAGCTACGGTGGCTACGGCGGAAGAAAATTCCATGGATGAGATGAGAAAAAACCTCGAGAAAGCCCGAATAACCGATCTGCAGGAGATTGAGAAGCTTAGATCCGACCTTGAGCAAGTGTGCCACTCGATGCAAATAAGCCAAACGCAGGTAAGACAGCAAGAGCAATAAATTATAAAGTTACAATTGAAATTGGATGTTGTCGAAAACCAGGTTTTAGACATAAAGGTTTTTCAAGCCCAGGCTACCGAAATCCGACAGAAGGTATTAGTAGCTCAACAAGACTTGCCTGCAAAAGTGGGAACCATTCAACATCACTTTCAGACGATAGATCAAATACTAGAAGATATCTCTTTGCGAGAAAGAGAAGTTGGGGTTGCTCGGGTTGCTTTCCAAGATGTTGTGATAGCCACAACGAACGTAGAGGTGATCAATAGCTCCAAATTATCCATCGTAGAACAAACCAGAGGGAATATCTTACTTAAGGCTTGGGAGCATAATGTATCAGAGAGCAGGGGAAGAGCTAAGGAGGTGAGAACTTCTTGTGAAGAAACATTTGCCTTGATAAATAAAGCTTTGTTAGACCTTGATAAGGAAGGCAGTGCTGGGACGCTGGGCAAAATCAATATAGCTAAACACCTGATAGATATCAAGGAAAATGAAGAAAAGGAGTAAGCTGAAATATCCCAAATAAGCCAGGTTTATATGGTCCAAGTGGACAAATGGCTAGTACAACCAAGTCTACAATTGTGGTCTATTGTCACAGAAGACTGACAAGTGGGAAAAAGGTTGCCACAGTTGGCGAAGATTTGTTACACCTTTGAGGCCAACAACCAAGCATATCCTTCTAGGTTGATAGCCCAGTTGGTTGAAAGGTGTGTCAATTGCATTGAGCAGGTGAAAGGGCAGGCTTCTGGTGTTAAATAGCGACAGATGTCAATCCATTCTATTTATGGAGCCAGAAGAGAAAAGAAAGGAAGGCATTCCGCCTGCATGGGGGAAGACAAAGAGCGAGGAAATGAAACACTTCCTTTCCTCCACTGTAATCAAAGGTTTCTAGAATGAATGGAATTTGAAGTGTTTTTTAGGCTTGTATAAATAGGCATTTCGAAGAAAAACTAGGGGTTTTTTCTTTTGGCAGATTGTAATAGAGAATTTTTCCATCGCCGGGAATTAATACAAAGCGAATTGAAGACTCCATATTCCATCAAGATTGAATTATGTGCTTTCTTCTATTATTTCATGCTTCATGACATTTTTATATGCATCTTTGATGAATGCTTTGACAGGAATTTGGTACAACCTCTGCTGTGGAAATCATGTTTTAGTTATCTAATTATTTATAGCTTTTCCTCTGTATTGGCTATTAGCAGGTACAAGACCTGTGGATTACTTAGATCGCTATATTTTACGCTTCATTAAAGTGTTTCTCTTCTGTTTCTTCTTCTGTTACAGCGTGAGATTCCTCTCGAAATGATGCCTCGCATTTTCTGACAGCTTTATGTTTTTGTTTCGTTTCATACATGGTTCCAAATTTTTAACTCAGTTAGGGAAGACGACCTTCAATTTGTTAAACTATTAATTTGTCTCACATGATTTCTTTTTCTCTCGTATAAATCAAAAAATTGAATCGACAACTCAAAAAAAAAAAAACATCCACTTAAATATTTGTTTCTTAAATGACTGTCCCTGTTGCAAGGCAACCTCACATAGAACCTAGCCTCTCAGACCAAACCAACATCGCCTTAAACCTCTTTGACACTATCCTAAGAAATGCAACCACCTAGGTCGAACTAGAACGTTCATGGGTAGCCATTGAACGAGACATAACCACACAAGAATAGGTGGAAGTTAGACACATACAACTTATAAATCAACTATAGTTTCTCTTCCAGTTGTTTGCTCCTTCCCTTATCGTTTACCCTTTTCTAGATGCCTAGACTCTATACTTCCTAGCCTTAAGTACAGACTCTGGAACAACATCTTTTTGGCACCGTTTCCGGGGACGAAGAATCGTAGTCACTTTCCCCTGAGAGAACGACATTTTCCAAGTTTCGTTTTTTGATAGTGAACAAAGAGAGAACACCTTGTTAAGGCTAAACCTTTATCATTCACTTGGTGACTCCACTTTTAAGTAAGCTGGCATTCTTTTGAAGGAACACCAGACAAAACCCAGATGCTAAACAGACTGTGCCAGTTTCCGACCCTGAAAAAATACTAAAACCAGGGGGTCTTTTCAAACAAAATGTTGTTGTTTACCAACCCAAGTGTACTCAGTCTAAAGATAAGACCTTTCTTGAACCTTCGTCCTCGCGAGAACCTTCTGTCAGAAAAAAATCGAACAGTATTGTCGAAGCTGAGACCCTAAATTTCGAGCAAATCCTACCCGAGATTAAGACCGAAACCTCTCCAATGACCTCTTACGTTAGTAGAGGTGACATGCCTGCCGTAAAGCTCATCCCTATCGATATCCCATCGACTCTCAATATAAACCTCTCTGTCACTCAAGGCCTCAAAGAAGTTTCCACGCCCATGAAATCGACACCGATGGGCTCTCCCATTTATATATCCTACAAGTCAGAGGAATCGAGTCCTCGTTTACCCTCTCCCCCTTTTCCAACTTTCACCTCCCCTAGTAAAAAGTTCCCCATTTTTTTCCCCCTCGACCCCGAGGAAGCTAGAGAGTCGCTATACATTTTCGCCAACCCTATTTATAACGCACCAATTTCCTCTCCTAGGTCATCCATGGCCGTCGCCGGAGGAGGAGTAGGGGGAGCAGGAGGTCAAGGCCAACAACCGCCCCCCAGGGTTTTCATCAAAGTGGTCGCTAGATACGCTCCCTTGGTCCTTCCTGTACCTCTCCATGATTTACCCAAAAACTATATGAAAAACTTACCCAAGTTCACAAGAGAAGGGGATCTAACCGCAGCTGAGCATATCAACTTCTTTGATCAATTCACTGATATTCTAGGTCTCGAACATGAGGATGTGTATTCCCGTTTGTTTTTCCAAACCTTCGAGGGATAGGTAAGAACTTAGTTTTGGAGCTTGCCCCCAGGTTCAATATTATCCTACGATGCGTTAGAAGACCTTTTTCGCAAACAATGGGGCGAAAGAAAGGATCATTTATACTATTTGACCAAGTTCGGGTCTTTAAGGAAAAAGGGATCTGAAACTGTTATGGAATTTATCCAAAGATTTAACAAAGTGTACAATAAGATCCCTGTTGAAGTTAAACTGTCCCAACCCGTAACCAAGGTAAATTTCGCAGGAGCTTTTGAACCCGATTTTGCTCTACTATTAAGAGAATGGAGAGGGGTCTACTTAACCCAAATGCAAGATGACACTGTGGAAATTGAGTCAAACATGATGGCTTTGGGCAAATTAAAAATGAAAATCGAAACGGGAAACAGGGAAACCAAACGTTTTAGAGAACAAGCAGGTCCCTCTGGATCTGGAAGGTCCTCATATGACAAAATGGATAATGTGGCTAGGATAATAAAAGAGCTATCAAACAAAATCTCAAGAATGGATCTAGACCAATCTAAATCTGATCAATTCGTTAAGAGAGAATTCAGGAGAAACCCCAATCCTCAGATTCAACAAAGACAGATTAAAAATGAAAATCAAAAAATTCAAACACCTCTAAAAAATGAAAACTTTATTAGAGGAAATGATATGCAAGAGTTTGAGGATTTGGAAGAATACATAAACAATTTAGGTGATGACTGTATACAACCTCACTTGACGAAAGAAGATTATGAGAAATCTCTAAACATTGGACAACCATCAGGTGCAGATAATAGCCTAAACAACATTAATGATCTCGCTTATCAAGGAATGGCCGACACCATAATGGCTGAGCTCCAGCATAAATACAATCTGAGGCCTAAAAACAAACCTGTGTCGACTGCTCAACCCAAGAAAATTTTGCCTAGGGGTGAAACATTTGAGCCCGTCCAAAGAGAGACCGAGACAGGGAATAACAGAGGGGTAGACTCACAGAATATCAATGTAAAGGAGGCTGAAACCCAAGCGAGAAGAACTAATACAGTTGAAACGAAGACACCTGAAATGCCCAGAACCGTCGAAAATAAAATAGTGCAAACAAATAAGATGGATAGGAAAGAGTCTGAAGTTTCAGCCAAGGAAACAGATAAAATTGCGGGAAGTTTCTGCCTAGAAAATGAGATAAATAAGATCGAGATACCAATACCTTTGGTCGAGTTGGCGAAGAATCCTGTGTACCGAAAGAAAATAACCAAGATGATAAATTTTTCAGACTTAGAGAATCAGTCTGACGTGATAAATCTGGAAGATGATAAGCTTAATATCACTTTTGGTCCACATTTTGAAGGTGTCAGATATACCTTTGCCCCCTTCTATATTACCCTAAAAGTGCATGATCGGCTATTGCATAATTGCATGCTAGACTCTGGGGCCTCTCATAATGTAATGCCCAAATCCATTATGGATAGACTAGGTCTCGAAATCACCAGACCCTATGGAGATCTTTACTTGTTCGATTCAAGGAGAGTTAAGTGCATGGGCATGATCAAATATTTAGTAGTCTCCCTCGCCCAGATTCCAGTAAAAAATGTCATAATGGATGTAGTTGTCGCTGATATACCCCCGAAGTACGGTTTGCTATTATCTAGATCTTGGGGAGCCAAGCTCCGGGGATCCCTTCAGTTGGATATGACCTATGCCACGATCCCTGTTTTTGGCGGGAAATTCACTCTGTTATACAGGGAAACATGGTTGGCATATACGGTAAGTGATCCTCAAAATCCTAACAATTACCCTATTGATATCGTCGATCAAGACCTAGGAAATTGTATTCTATCTTTTGACGATAGTGAAAATAATTGTACAGAGGAAAGTTATATTGATGAAATCAAAACTGAAAAGATAGCTAAAAATATGTATAGCACTGGAACTTGGAAAAAAAATTTCGGTGGTGCTTCATCGTGTGAAGGAGCAAGTGCGGTCGTGCTTTTCGTAGCACCTGAAAATGAATTCATTGTCCCCTTCTCTTACAGGCTACAGTGGGACATAGACTACACAAACAATGTATGTGAATATGAAGCTCTAGTCTTGGGACTAGAAGCTGCCAAGAATCTAAACATAAAGAACTTATAGGTCTATGGGGATGCAGAACTGATTGTGAAGCAGGTAAATCGACAGTACCAAGCCAAGCACCCGAGACTTGGGTCCTACAGAAATTGTGCCTGGGATCTAATGGAAAATTTCTTTTCGTCGGTAAAGGTTCATTTCATCGCACGAGTCGAAAACCAGCAAGATGATTCACTGGCCAAAGCAGCGTTGACTTTCACACCCCCTACCGCTTTCAAATTAAAAAACCACATAGAGGTAAGGCACAAATCATCCATACCAAACAACATACAACATTGGTAGGTATTTGAAGATGACAAACAAATCAGAAAGTTTCTAGAAATGGTGGATGATTTCTCTGAAACTCACATTGACCAGGAAAACCAAAATGACCATACCTGGATTATGGAGGAAGGGGAGGAGCCTCAGGATTTCCAAGAAAAAATCGCAAATCATCGCATGCTAGTGTTAAAAAATAATCAGATCCATAAGGGCCTAATACCTCTGGAAAGGCTGTTTGACCAAAATGACATGCCTCTGAAGTCTACCTTGCAGCCCCAACCAGAGGAGGTCAAAGACTGTGACGTAGGCACCGCTAAAGAACCTAGGATAGTGAAACTATCAGAATACCTCCCTCCTGAGATGAAAAGAAAGTACGTAGACTTACTCGGGCAGTACATGGATGTTTTTTCATGGACTTACGATGAGTTGAGAACCTACGACACCTTTGTGATCGACCACAAGATACCTTTGAAATTGTGAGTTAAACCTTTCAGACAAAATCTCAGACAAATCAACCCCATTTTATTGTCCATGGTCGAAAGAGAAGTGAAAAATCTCTTAGACACAAAAATAATCATGCCTCTTAGGTACTCTGACTGGGTGGCAAACCTAGTCCAGGTTAGGAAAAAGAGTGGGGAAATCAGACTATGCGTGCATTTCAGAAACCTAAATAAATCCTCTCTCAAGGACAATTATCCTCTACCCAAGATGGATCACATCTTAGAAAAGGTAGTTGGTGCTAATAGAATGTCTATGATCGATGGGTTTTCGGGTTACAATCAGATCGCAGTCAACGAAAATGATAAGGATAAAACCGCTTTCACTATTCCTTGGGGTACATTCATGTATGACAAAATGCCTTTTGGTTTGATGAACGCAGGTGCCACCTTCGAGAGAGCTATGGACATCGCCTTCGTCGGTGAAAGAGACAGATTCGTGGTTATTTACCTCGATGACCTGACTGTGTTCTCTAAATTTGTCGAAGACCACCTGATACACCTCCAACAAACGTTCGAGAAATGCCAAAAGTTTGGTTTGTCCTTGAACCCCAAAAAGTCTCATTTCGCAATGCAAGAAGGTAAAATCTTGGGCCATATTGTGTCTCGGGATGGAATTAAAATTGATCCTAAAAGGGTTGAATCTATAGACACCATAAATATTCCTATAAAAGTTAAAGAAATTCAGTCTTTTTTAGGAAAAATGAATTTTTTGACAAGGTTCATTCTGAATTTTGCTGAAATCATGAAATTGATCACAGATATGCTCAAGAAAAATAGCACAGTCAAATAGACGGTCGAAGCCAAAGCGTCATTTCCCTGGATAAAGAAAGTTATAAGCAAAGCACATGTACTAGCGAGCCCTGACTACCTGAAGGAGTTTTTGATTTTCTCATTCGCATCTGAACACACAATTGCGACGATACTCCTCCAAAAAAATGAGGAAGGTTTCGAGCAACCGATAGCATTCTTCAGTAAAAGTCTTAGAGATGCTGAATTAAAATATGATATAATGGAAAAACAAACATACGCTATGGTAAAGGCACTAAAATATTTCAGGACTTACATGCTACACTCCAAGGTGATAGCATATGTACCTACCTGTGTTGTAAAAGACATATTGGTACAACCCGATAGTGACGGAAAGAGGGTTTGGTGGCTCACCAAGATTCAAGAATTCGATCTGAAAGTGAAGTCGAAAAAACTGGTAAAAGGACAGGGTTTGGCTAAGCTCATGGACGAAACGAATTTCCAAGCACTCAGGATAGATAACCTGCAGGAATATGAAGGAGATGTGGACATAGATTCTTTCGATGACCAAATATCTGCGACTGAAATCGAAGAGAGGTTTGTTTCATCAAGCTAGTATAAAGACATAGTCTCCTACTTATTGACCCTGAAGTGCCCTGATGATCTGTCTCCATCTAAGACCAGGAAACTAAAGCTACATGTGGTGAAGTACTATATATCCAAAAGCAAATTGTATTGGAAGGACCCATTAGGCTTCCTACTGGTTTGTCTATTGGAATTTGAAACATAAAAGGTCAAACAAATTTCACGAAGGGGTATGTGGAGGACATCACGCGTGGAGGGCGACAGCTTAGAAAATCTCGAGAGAAGGATATTATTGGCCTAGGCTATTCTCAGACGTCAACGCCAAAGTTAGAGCCTGCAACCCTTTCCAAATGTTCGCAAGAAAACAAAAAGTCCCAGCTCTACCTCTGGTCCCGGTAAAAGTAGAAGCCCCCTTTCAACAATGGGGATTGGATTTTATAGGCGAAATCAACCCACATTACAACACTCAACATAAATGGATCCTGACTGCCATAGATTACTTCACCAAATGGGTGGAGGCCATTCTGACTAGAAAGGCGACTGATTCATTGGTTATAGATTTCATGGAAGAGAACATACGGTCCAGATTCAGCTGTCCCCAAAAGATAGTCACGGACAATGCCCGGCATTCAAGTCTATGGAAATGGTTAGTTTTTTCCAAAAATATAACATCGTACTGGACCACTCCACCGCATATTACCCTCAAGGAAATGGTTTAGCCGAATCATCAAATAAAAGTTTAATTACCATAATTAAGAAAGTGTTGAGTGAAAACAAAAAATCTTGGCATGTGCATCTCAAGTACGCTTTGTGGGAAAATCGGATAGGCACGAAGAAATCTATTGGCACTTTGCCTTTCCAAATGGTATACGGGACTGACGTGGTACTACCTATAAATCTAGCACTCCTTGTGATGAAGCTCTAGCAAGATGAGAAAAAAGAGCCAAACCATGTCACGAGAAGAATAAATCAGTTGATTGAGGTCCAACAGCACAGGACCGAGGTGGACGAAAGGATGCAGAAATACCACGACAACATGAAATCACTATTCGACCATAAGGCCAAAAACAGAGACTTCCTCCCCGACAATTTGGTTTTGAAATGGGATGATAGAAGGGAAGACTCGGCAAAACATGGTAAATTTGATCATATCTGGTATGGACCGTTCAAAGTCTTAGCTTCTAAAGGGACAAATTCATTTCTGTTAGAGAATTTGGATGGTAAAATCCTCAATGCCCCTGTCAACGGGTGTTATTTAAATCACTATATGCAATAAATGAGTTCTGAATCTCCACTGTATATACCAGTTTGTGTTTTTTTCTTTTTATATCTTTTCGATAAGTTCACTTTCATCGAAAATAAAATAGGTTAGTGATTTCCTAGAAGTAGAGATATGAAATTTCCAACACATCGAATCCCATAAATATCGAAGGGCCTAATACTCTTCATGTTGTTCCTTACAGGATTTCGGCTTACAACCCAAACAACAAAAGCAGAAAACAGATGATCATGTATCAGAAAATTGACTAACCTAGAACAGGTGACAAAATGTTTTAGAAGAGAACGAAATGGTAAGGTGAAGGTATGAATTTCCGAAGTATCTGGGTTTTCAAACGAATATCACTTAAACATGGCATGGTCTCATGAGTATGATATATTCACCTGACATGTCTTTAAAATAACAACTTTTACTGGGGATTCTAAAAGGGCTCACCCAAAAAAAAAAGAAAAAAAAAAAGAGAAGGGTTTCCAAGAGTCAGGATTGGGTTTCATCGTCCGGTTTTCTGGAGTCCAAAGCCTTCTCCTTTTTCCTTTTCATCCCTAGCCTTCTCTCCTTAAGATCTGACACCTTCCCATACCCTCCACAGAGGAAGAAGAGGTTACACTTTAGTTCTGGAAACTGGCAAACAAATCTTAGAAAATAAGCTAGCCTTCACGACTCCTCAGTCTCCTGCTGAAACAAAGTTATGTGTAGGTTCATCCTAACTCTCTTAGGTCTTTTAACAGGTTTCAAATGGTTAAGAATTGCTCAAAGGAAGACCCCTGGAAATAAATTCTCCCATAAAATTCCTGCAGACTAGGATGTTTTGAAGGTGAAGAGAAAGTTGGTCCAGAGTGCTCAAAGCAAGGTGACAGGTCACTGTAGTGAATGTTACACATATATCACCCCTGGTATACTTTATGCCAAATTGATTGACCCCACTTCATATTCCAAAAGTAAAATATAAGACAGATGGTGAAAGGAAATTCATAATTTATTGCCCCCATCTAGTCCAAAGAGATGATGAAAGGAAATTCATAAAATGATTGCCCTCATCTTAGCATTTAAATGCAAAATCACAGTTTGGAGTGGTGAAAGAAAATTCAATAAAGGGAACCAGATAACTTCATCAGGGCACTGAACAGACTCGCTGGCACTGAAGAAATATCTAAGATATATGTAAGGCTGTCATATGTAAATTATATTACACTCTGGTAATTAGACTTTTCGAGACTGGATCTACAAGCCAAGTTCATGCAAGTCTCCTTGATTTAAAGCATGGAATTTTCTTCGTTTTGATGCAAGCTAAAACCTATAGCACCTATTGAATTTCCTAAGATCGTTTGGACCGTCTTAAGCAGACCCGATGTTGGTCTCGAGAAAGGGAAAGTTGTTGAATGGACTGCAGTTGAGTTTAGAAAGTGTGTCGAGTTTTGAAAGTTTTCCGGAAATAAAGTTGAAACCTCAAAGTTCCCTCTATATCCTCCTTCCAAACAAGTTTCACAGAAGCAGGTTAATGACTCCATTTACCCAATACAAGAACTTGGTCTACTGTTCTTCCCGTATTGCAAGGAGACGAGATCCCTAGTTGGAGCCTATGTTGGAACGTAATATTTTATTTTTTATACTCTTGGTTCAAACGCTGGAGCCACCCTTCTTTCTAAATAAGTAAGAGGTTATGATTAAGCCCAAAAAGCCAGATTTTGGGATCTCGCATATTTCACGATGTACCTACCAAGCCCTGGTATCCCAATGCATGAAGTAGCAATAAGGTTTAGTTCTAACCACCGTTATCGAGCCTCTAAGTAAAGATCATTTGATGTCATCACCTCATGCTCTCGCGTTTTAGGAGTTACTCGTCGAACACTTTCCGAACCTCCGAGATGCGAAGTTGTGAAGTCTTTTCAAGTCACTCAGGTAAATATCAAGAGTAGTCTTTTTAAACCGTAGTTAGTCTCTATCATAATTTCATGACTCGACGATTCTTGCCTTAAAACACAACACCTTGTTCACTCCGATCCCCGAAGTCGCGATATTCATTAATTAAGATGGCTTAATTAAAAGATTAAGTTAAATCACAAATTATAAATAATTTCGCACCATCGCGACTTCGGGCTTTTGGGTCTCAAAGGCTAGAAGAGAAATCATCCGATACGACGAGTGCCAAAAAGGGGATAAAGGACTAAAATAATGAAATTAAAGGAGATAATATGGATTAATTAATGCCTTGAGTAGCTTTTAACCGTAAGATCTACGGATGAAGCTTTTAACGCTTCTGCCCTTTTCCAAAGCTACGAGTCTTCAAATATTTATGGAATTTATTTGAATTTCATTGAAGTGATTGATAGTAAGATCCCACTTATTCGCTAAAATATTTCCATTAAATCATTTAACCGTTCCGTCGACAAGGACTAGCATGAACTTAAGTGTTTAAGAAGAGGGTTTTCTTTCATTATCTCAACTTTTCTTTCTACTGTGTGCAGAGCTATTTCACCAGGATAACTTTTGTCTTTGTTTTCAATCTTTTGCGATAGGGGATATAATTGCAAGGTCATACACCATGGCTCCACGAAAAGTGCCCAAGGTAGTCATCGAGAGCTCAGGCCAAGGTTCAATACTATTAAGACATGGACGCATGTTTCCAATTTCCAGCCCGAGGTGATAAATTGCTCGGATGATTCCTGCAATGAGGAGAACGATGACATTTCCACCAAATACAAAATTGTTGCTCAAGTGGAGATGCACAAAATAGCAGCAAGGCCACGACTTCTCCCCTATTATGATATGGTCATATGGGCACTGGACCATGTAGACCTCCTAACTAGAACGATTTTCAACGAATAGAGGGAAGCAGTCGGGTCTTTCACACCAGAGGACCTACAGGCAATGTATAAATTTTCAACCACTCCAAATTGTATTTACAATATCGAATTCCTAGAAGAGTTCAAAAAGAAGGAATGTGAGCAGTTCGGGAAAAATTTATCTGATCTAATCAAAGAATGGGTTTCACACCCCGTGAAATTTAGGGTCGATACTCATGGAATTTATTCAATCTCCTCTTTAGAGCCACAGTTCAAGTATGTAGCGATGATGGCCTGTAGACTGTACGGGAAGGAGGACACAACTCACTTTTTTCTCCCATGGGTGCCGCTCATTTATGCAGTCACTGAAGGTTTTTCTTTCGACTGGGCCAAACTGATTTTAGACAGTCTTACCAATCGAATTACTAAATATCGAGCGCAGAAAGCCAGCGGGAGAACATCTTCATTATTTATGTCTTCCTAAATCATGGATGCTATTTGCTTCATGACACCTTTCCCATTGATGAGCTGGAGCTGGACTTTGTCTGATGTTGAGCCTATCCATGTCTACCACTCGAAGCTTTGGGAGGATAAGGCCAAAGATTTCATCTACGAGATTTTTAACTGGGTAATGGTACCGATGCATGTTGCTATCTTCGACCATCCGCCTCCCTGGATTTCAGATAACATCACGGCCAACCTGAGAAATGTAGAATATTTTTATATAGAAGAAGAGTATTCATACATCAGGGTTTTCAGTGCCTCCATTCCCCCGCATGTTTTGCCGTTATTTTTGCCAGATAAGCTAATATGTCACGAGATCTCCAGGCAAGTTGTGCTTGGTGGAATAAGGAAGGAGATCAAAGTACTGTCGAAGAAGGTATGGCCACCCTTCCCCATTCACATTGGGTCATACTCTTTATTAGATTTTGGCCATGCCAAAGTCGAGGCCAAGACTTTGGAGGAAATGAAGTTGGTGAACATTGAGTTCAAATAGCATGACCCAAATAAGGTTGTGAGTAATCACTTGGCGAATTGTGCCCTAAAGAGATACACACACGAGGATTCATCCAATGATGCAATCTTTCGAGGTGCGAGGTCCTACTCTGAAGTCTTGAGATGGATTCAGGCCTTGCCACCCAGAGATATGACTGATTTCCTCAAATTCGAGGAGCATCAGAAGAGTTGCCTCCCCCTAACTTTACAGGGAAAAACCCCAAATCTTCCAGACGTACAACATATAGAAGCCAAAGGCTCAAAGAACTCAAGTCCTGGCAAGGAGAAAAATCAGGAAGGGACAAAAGAAAAAGATACCTCGGAACAGGGAGCTGAAATCCCCGATTGAGGAGAGAAAAACCCAGAGGCAATTGCGCCAGGCGAGCGGGTACTAAGTCAAGCTGAGATACCCTCACAAAATGCAGGCGACACCTCACCAAACACATCAAAAGAGATGGTCACATACACTACCCCTAAACAATCATCCAAGGAAATCTGTAGTCCGATTGTTGTTATCACACCCTTACAGTTCACAAAGGGGCATATCGATGCAGGATGGATTTTAAATGAAGAGATAACACCCATTTTCGTGGAAGAGTTACCTCCAAACAAATTTTTCTGTGATAAGAAAATGAAGGTTGTAGTGAAGAAAGAATCGTATCAAAAAGCGGGCGTAGTGGCTAAAAGGTTTAAAATCCTGACAGAAGGAAAGGCCATAGAAGAGGAGGAATTCACCGACAAGATAGAAGGAACACTGGGGGCTTATGCTACAGCCAATCAATACTCAGTCGGAACTTTGAAGGCCCAATTGAAACAGAAGAACCTCTTGATCGGTAAGTTGGAAGCTAAGGTGGCTACGACGGAAGCAAATGGCAGGGATGAGATGAGAAAAAGCCTCGAGAAAGCCCGAATAACCGATCTGCAGGAGATTGAGAAACTTACATTTGACCTTGAGCAGGTGCACGAGTCGACGCAAATAAGCCAAATGCAGGTAAGCCAGCAGGAGCACAAATTATACAGTTACAATCAAAATTGGATGTTGCCAAAAACCCGGTTTTAGACATAAAGGTTTTTCAAGCCCAGGCTACCAAAATCCGACAGAAGGTATTATCGGTTCAACAAGACTTGCTTGAAAAAGTGGGAACCATTCAACATCACTTTCAAACAATAGATCAAATACTAGAAGATATCTCTTTGCAAGAAAGAGAATCTGGGGCGGCTCAGGTTGCTTTCTAGGATGTTGTGATAGCCACAACGAACGTAGAGGTGGTCAATACCTCCAAATTATCCATCACAGAACAAACTAGAGGGAATATCTTACTAAAGGATTGGGAGCAGAATATATCAGAGAGTAGGAAAAGAGCTAAGGAGGTGAGAAATTCTTGTGTAGAAACATTCGCCTTGATAAATAAAGCTTTGCTAGACCTTGATAAGGAAGGTAGTGCTAGGACACTGGGAAAAATCAATATAGCTAAATACCTGATAGATATCAAGGAAAATGAAGAAAAGGAGCAAGCTGAAATATCCCAAATAAGCCAGGTTGATATGGTCCAAGTGGACAAATTTCTAGGACAGACAAGTCTACAATTGCGGTCTATCATCACGAAAGACCAACAAGTTTTAAAAAGGTTGCCATAGTTGGCGAAGAGTTGTTACACCTTTGAGGCCAACAACCAAGCAAAGCCTTCCAGGTTGATAGCCCAGTTGGTTGAAAGGTGTGTCAATTGCATTGAGTAGGTGAAAGGGCAGGCTTCTAGTGTTAAATAGTGATAGATGTCAATCCATTCTATTTTTGGAGCCAGAAGAGAAAATAAAGGAAGGCGTTCCGCCTGCATGGGGGAAGACAAAGAGCGAGGAAATGAAGCACTTCCTTTCCTCAATTGTAATCAATGGTTTCTAGAATGAATGGAATTTGAAGTGTTTTTTAGGCTTGTATAAATAGGCATTTCGAAGAAAAACCAAGGGTTTTTTCTTTTGGCAGATTGTAATAGAGAAATTTTCCATCACCAGGAATTAATACAAAGAGAATTAAAGAATCCATATTCTGTCAAGATTGAGTTATGTGCTTTCTACTATTATTTCATGCTTCATGACATTTTTATATGCATCTTTGATAAATTCTTTGACTGCAATTTGGTACAACCTCTACCATGACAATCATGTTTTAGTTATCTAATTATTTGTAGTTTTTCCTCTGTATCGGATATTAGCAGGTACAAGACCTGTGGATTACTCAGATCTCTATATTTTATGCTTCATTAAAGTGTTTCTCTTTTGTTTCTTCTTCTGTTACAGCGTGAGATTCCTCTCAAAATGATACCTCACATTGTTTGACAACTTTATGTTTTTTCTTTCGTTTCATACATGGTTCCAAATTTTTAACTCAGTTACAGAAGATGGCCTTCAATTTTTTAAACTATTAATTTGTCTCACAAGATTTCTTTTTCTCTCGTATAAATCAAAAAATTGAATCGACAACTCAAAAAAAAAAAATATCAGCCTCTTAAATCTCTGTTCCTTAAATGATTGTCCCTGTTGCAAGGCAACCTCACATAGAACCTAACCTCTCAGACCAAACCAACATCTCCTTAAACCTCTTTGACACTATCCTAAGAACTACAACCACCCAGGTCGAACTAGAACGTTCATGGGCAGCCATTGAACGAGACATAACCACACAAGAACAAGTGGAAGTTAGACACAGACAACTTAGAAATCAACTATAGTTTCTCTTCCAGTTGTTTGCTCCTTCCCTTATCTTTTACCCTTTTATGGATGCCTAGACTCTATACTTCCTAGCCTTAAGTACAGACTATGGAACAAAAGGTTGAAATGCTAACGAGAACTTACAGGGGACCTAAATTTTACTACCAACTCTGATGAAATTTGGGGTGCTTCATCTCTACAAGATCTCTTGGCAGACTATTTCATCTCACTTTTTCAATCTCATGGCATGATTGATTTCCCTCCGACTGTCCTATCTCCAACCTGACGCAATGGCAGAACTGGGCTCGATTCCATTTCCAAACACCTAGATTGCTTCTACATTTCAGAGAACGTGGCCACAACAGATGGTAGATTCAAATCATGTGTAGACACCCCCCTACCTATCAGATCACACTCCAATCATTTTGAAATTTGGAACACCAATGGAGCGGATCAACCACCCATTCAAATTTAAATTCCATTGGCTTATTGAAGATGAATTTGATGTTGTAGTCAAGTCTGCTTGGTCTGAACCAAATCCCCATCTCGATTCAGGTATTCAAAATCGTTTTCTAAGGAAATTGAAACACCTAAAATTTGTTATTAAAAGATGGGCCATCCACCACAAAAAGTGCACGCTACATTCATTGTATGAGTTGGAGCACATACTCTCAGATCTTCACCATCTCGACTCACTAGTTGGGCATGCAGGGAACAACCTAAAACTCATAAAACAACTTGAATCTAAAAGAAATAAAATTGTGTTGGCCGATGAAGCCCTCTGGAGGCAACAAAGCAGAGCTACCTGGGTAAAATGTGGCGATCTGAATAATAAATTTTTCCATCGCTTCGCTAATGACTCTAGAAAGAAGAAACATATATGGGACATTATTGATGATACATGTACTTTTATTATAGGGCAACAAGAGATCATGACTGTAGCATCCACTTATTTTTACGAGTCCAAATCTCAAGCACACTCTCAAACACAAGTCTCGGTGGCCCAACTCTTCCCACACACTATCACAATGGAGGAATCATTACTCCTGGAGCAACCTTCTACATTACAAGAAGTTTTGACTGCACTTAAATCCTTTTGAAAGGATAAAATCCCGGGTCCAGAAGGCTGGACCATTGAGTTTTAAATACATTTTTTTGACTTGCTGGGACCTGATCTTCAAGAATTAGTGGAGGATTCCAGACTTCATGGAAAAATCTCTCGGGCCATAAATTCCACTTTCTTGACTCTGATTCCAAAAAAAAATCACTCGACAACATTTGGTGATTACAGAACGATTGTCCTTTGCAATCTATGCTACACGCTCATCTCTAAAATCATAGCTATCATAATCAAACCCATCCTTTCGCGATCTCTATCCAATGAACAACTTGGGTTTTTGAAGGTCCGTCAAATTCTCGATGCCATTGGCACAACACAAGAATGCTTGCACAACATCAACCATAAAAAATATCGTGCTCTTATCCTCAAGCTAGACCTAAAAAATGCCTTCAACTATATAGATTGGGATTTTATTAGACTCATTCTCATCCAAATGGGTTTTAGCCACTCCACTATCACCTAGATCATGAGCAACATTACAAGTGAAACATTCACTGTGTTGATAAATGGTGAACCTTCTTCCTTCTTCCACAGTGGTAGAGGCTTGAGGTAGGGATGCCCTCTCTCACCACTCCTCTTCATTCTAGTCATGGAAGGTTTAAGCATCCTCCTAAATAAAAGCCAGTCAGAAGGTAAGATCATAGGGATCAAGGTCTTGAGGTTGGTTAAGATCCTCCAACTTCTATTTGCTAACGATGTCCTCGTTATGTCAAGTGGAAGTCCTATTGAATGGAAGGAAATTGATAATCTCTTGAAGATCTTCTGCTTTGTCGCCGACCTACAAATCAACTGGTCAAAATCTACTTTTGACCACGCCAATTTACAGGAACAATACCTGGAACTCCTTAAGGGCATATTCTCACATTCATTTATCCATCTCTCACAAGGATTCCAATACCTGGGATACTTTATCAAAGATGAAAATTACAAGACTTTTTATTGGGATTGGATTGTCTCCAAGGTGGAGAATAAATTGGGACATTGGTGTAACAAATGGCTCTCCATTAGAGGCCGCTACACTTTGATTAAAACCACCCTCGAAGGACAGTTGGTCTATTGGATGGAACTGGAATCCATCTCCTCACCGGTCCTAGAAAAACTCTGAAAACTCATTTATAACTTCCTATGGACTGGGATGCACCATTACAATTGGGAATCTCTAGAAAAACTGAAGCTACATGGCGGATGATGGATTGGGAATATTTTCACTTTCAATATTGATCTGGACGCCAACTCTCTCTGGCGTTACCTCACCACAAAAGGAATCTGGAGAATGGTAATTAAATATGAGTATCTACCATACACCTCAGTGGCCACATGGATCCACTCATCCCACATCCATTACAAGACTGCCTCACAAACATGGAGGAACCTCTCAAAATTGACACATTGGATTAAAAAATGGATCTGTTGGAAGCCTGGCTCCAACCACTCCATCGATCTGGGTAAGGACCACATCCTTGGTACCGATTCAACTCTACACCTATCTCTCCCACTCATCGAGCAATTGAACCATATAAATATAAATTACCTCTACCAAGCGGTGCGCTTCCACAAACAGGGGCATCTTTTTATTGGTTGGAAATTGGGTGGCGAGCTAGAATTAGCTACAACACAGGAAGAAGAACATGATCACTTATGCCTGGAACTAATCCACGTGGGCATACAACTCCTTAACATAGAGGACCAGATGATGTGGGTAGGTGGAGAAAACTCAGGCCATACCACAGAAAAAAACATTTACACGACCATTGCTAATTTAGCATCTCATAACATTATCCCTGGCTAGCACAAAAATCTATGGATCTAGAAAATCCTACTCAAGGTCAAACTCTTCAATTGGCTTGCAAACGAAAATAAAATCCCCACATGGGATAACTTACTCAGAAAGGGTTGGATGGGCCCAAACATCTGTCAGCTTTGCAACAGGGATGTTGAATCTGTTAAACACCTCTTCATTCATTGCCATTTTACCCAAAGAGTCTGGGACAAGATTGTAATCGACCTCAATATTACCTCTGCCTGGAATGGGACCTCTCTATCAGCTTGCTTCACACACTGGCTTTCCAGCGAGCACACTCATAAATTTCTTCCTCCATTGGTCATTTTGTACATCTGGATGGCTAGGAACAACAAGATCTTCGAAGACACTTCTCCTTCGGTCAACTCAGTGGTTTAGAAAATACTTAGCCTACATCATTTGTGGAGAGGTATTCATCCTTATAAGGGGAAAAAAAAAATCTTAAAAAATCCACACATGACATAGGATTGCCCTATGGGGTGGTTTGATGGTGCAACCCAATGTTGTGGTACTTTGAGTGGAGTGGTTGGTATGATCAAAATAAACACAACTACAATCTATAGATGGACTTTCAACTGTGACTCGGGCACCAACACAAGGGATGAACTTCTGGGTGCCTGGGCCACCCTTCACTTGGCCAAAAGATTAAATATTGATCACCTTCATCTCATTTGTGATTCCAACGTTGTCATAGAATGGCTGAATCACAGTGGCAAGCTCCAATCGATCACTCTCTTGGCCTGGATGGACCGCATCAAAATTCTCCAGGGCCATTTTAAGGAACTCATCTTTACAGATGCTTCGTGAGAATTCAATAGCGAGGTAGATCTTCTCTCTAAGTCATCTCTACAAAATATTGTTGGCCATGTTACATACAACTTGTGGCTAGATTGCCATGAGGGCCCCTCACATGTGATCAAAATCTTCTAAGACTAATTTCTATCAGTCCTTGCAAGCAACTTCAACTTTCACTTTCATATTTGTTTTTCCCATGGTACAACTCCCGTGACACTCTCTTTTGCTCGACACTCCCTCTTCATTTCTGACATGTTGTATCTTCTCTTTCTTCATTGCATGTAACACAATCTCTTCCTCCATCGAATTGGACTATCCAATTGTTGGTGAAAGACTTACTTGGACAACTCTATTTTATCAGTTGATGTAACCAGTTATGAGAACATATTATATTACTTAATATAATTGAGGAATTTTTTTCTGTTGAAAAAAAAAGGTTGAAATGGTAATGTAACTATGTATTTTTTTATATTGTTGTGCTGGGAATCCCTTTTCATTTAGTTATCAAAATTAATGTAATGATTCATTTAGGAATGACTCAATCGGTGACATGAATACTTTCCCATATGTATTTGGCAAATTGTGATAAACTCGGCAAAGTCAAGCAAGGAGATAGCTTGAGCCAATCTTGATTTGCTCAACGATAACATCTATAGGAAGCATAATAAAATATTATGAATTGTTTTTCCACATACAATGGACATCGGGGAGTGCCATTCTTTATTTTTGACCCTATTTAATCCAACTAATATTAATTAAAGTGGATTGTAATCAAAATTGGAGCATTCTAACTAATATTCATTCAAATAGATTGTTGGCAAATTTAATTAGAATGTAAACATGATATGCATTTAAAGTTATATTCATGTTTAATATGATGAAAAGTCAATTTGTAGCACATGTTGGTTTTGCACAGAGGTGCATTGATCGAACCCACAAAATCAATTGCCCATTTTTCAAATGACTCTAGTGTTGTGATTGGGAAAAGTTGTAGTTCATCTCTTCTCAAAGGTTTCTCGATCCGCTGGAAGACATCACAATGCTTGCAATATTCCTTAGCTTCTTTAGATAATTATGGCCACCATAGCCCTGCGCTCAACACTTTATGTGCAGTTTCCTTTCCTACGTTGTGCCCCCCCCACAGTACCTTCATGCACCTCATAGAGGACCATGTTGTTTCCCCCCACAATACCTTCATGTTCGTGTTCTAATACACATGTGCAGGATCCCATCAGTGCTAATCTTGTACAAGTTCCTTGCGATCAACTGGTAATCAACGCTCTGTGTCACTATTTTTCTACTTTGTGTCTGAGTGTATTCCTTTAGCGCATGACATTTCATTAAGTATGTTGCAATCTCTACTAGTTGATCCAACACCGCTTCAACCTTGAAGAGATGTGCGTTGGGGTGCTCATCATCTAAACTGCCTCTAGATTCCCTTGAATATATCCTCGTATGATGGTCATGCCCTACATTGTTCTTGTTGGGCTTGAATACTACTTCAAACTCAAATTCTTGGAAAAGCAACAACCACTTGCATATCCTCCCCTCCAAAACTCACTTATTGACCAAATACTTGAGTTCCAAATGGTTAGTAAAAAGCTTGAAGAGAGTGTCGAGTAAGTAATGTCAAAACTTCTAGGTATAGACCATTGCCAATCCTTCACACTCCATGGTCGTATAATTCTTCTCAAAATTTCATAGCTTCCTACTGGAAAAATAGACGGCATGATCAATTCTATCTTCTTTTTGTTGCGCAAGCACTGCCCAAGTGTAATAGAGGACACATCCACATGCATGTGAAATATCTTGGTCCAATATGGAAATATTAATATCGACACAGTCATCGATCTTTCTTTCAGTGTTTCCAACACCTCCTGGCATTCCCGGGTCCAGAGATACTTGATATCTTTGCGCAATAGCTTCTCCAACAATGTAGCAACGTTTATGTAACTCTATATGAATAGTATATAATATCCCATGTGGCCCAACATCAATCACAACTCTTTGACTGAGGTGAGAGCCAACATGTCCACAATTAGAAAGACTTCCTTGCACACAACATGCCCAAATAGTGTTCCAAATGGGTATAGAAGATGCACTTTTTCAATTTTAACGAGATCTGCAACT
>ML821160.1:50907-69095 GCA_009831015.1 Picea engelmannii
TGGTTTCTCTAGCACCCACTAGAAGGAAGCACCAACTCCCTTAATGTTCCAGCACCAACTGGATGGAAGCACCAACTTCTAGTTACACAGGCTCCAACCTGTATAACAGAGAACACTTGTTCTCCCTTGCACCACCCTGCCACGCTGGTTTCTCTGGCTGCAACCAGATGGAAGCTACAACTTCCTATGTTCAAGTTCTCGCTTGAACCTCTGAGGACAACAGTCCTCTCGAACACCTCCCAACCTCCCTAAAATATGAATGAATAAATAAACAGTCAACTACGCATATTAATCAATTCTTACCAATGTTTCTTTGTTCTGTAAATTTGGTCTTCTTTTAACTGTGCTGCAATTATTCTCTTCCTCTGTATGTTCCTCAGGTTTGCTCTGCATCAACTTCTTCTGTCATTCTGCTCAACTTCAAATTTTCTTCATCATCAGTTACTCTTCCCTGAGTTTCATCTCGCACTGTGCATATTCTCCATCTCACTCTGCGCTCTCTTATTTTCACTTTCTTACAGTTTTATTAATTTTTCATACAGAACGACCAACCCCACGTTGTCTGTCTCATTTTCTTTTATACACGCTTCTCCGATGGTTCCACTTCACATTCCCTTAGGCAAAAGAAAGACAATTATCCAAGCAAATGAAACGCCAACTGATTTGCAATCATGAGTCTGTTTCGCTAACAGATTCGTAAGTGAGGAGTTAACTGTAAGAGAGAACAGTAACCCTCTGATCTTTGTTCAAATTCACTTGCACCATTGGATTGGCTTCATGGAATTTTGCATTCATTTTGGCATTTCTGTGACCAAGCTTAGCACCTATAGCTTCTACCTCCATCTTCCATCGATGTGATCAATGGCTATGACCATGCACTTATGCATAAAGTGCTTTCGCGATTTCTCATTTCGTGATTTTCAACACTATGCTCCATTGACCCCAAGTCAGCGAAATTTTGATCGCTTGCCACATGTCCTATGATTCCATGGTCCATATATGATCTTGATTCAATGGCTGCGATTGAATCGCGATTTTGCATATCGCGATTGCTACATTGTTTTCTTTGCCTCTCCATGTCGTGATTCGTGAAACTCCGATATGGGGTTAGATCAACGGTTCAGATCTGGTCTTGATTCAACGACTGAGATTGAATCGCGATTTCACATATTGCGATTGCTGCATTGTTTTCTTTGCCTCTCCATGTTGTGATTCACGAAACTCTGATATGGGGTTAGATCAATGGTTTAGATCTGGTCTTGATTCAATGACTGATATTGAATCAGGATTTCGACATTCTTGATGTTCGGTGTTTTTGTCACTTCAAAGTCCTGATCTACGAAACTCCGTAATGGAGTCAGATCAACGGTCCAGATCACATCTTGATCGAACGGCTCAGATTAAATCACGATTTCGCATATCGCAACATCGAGATTCTTGTTGTTAATAATCTTTGACATCTTGAACAATCGATCCCCGAAACTCCGACATGGACTTGAATCAACGGTCCAGATTCAACCTTAATCTAACGGCTCAGATTAAATCGCGATTTTTCATATCGCAAGGTTAGGGAACCCTATTCCTTTGACTCTCCCGTCAGCGAAATGACAATCTATCCCCACGTGTCCTGCCTGATGATGGATGGTCCTCCTTCTTTCGAGATTTTGTGAGCCCCGCTACTCCTTGCACTTTAAAGAACATGCAGGTTCTCCTTGATCCAACGATTATCGGGTCCTACGCTTGGATCTAATGTCTGAGATCTTTCCTCCTCTTCAACACTCTTCTTGTCTACATTCAGATCTGACGACCCTCGGGAATTCAGGGAGGGATCCAATGAACACGGTTTTTTCTCTTCCCTGATTATCACTACACCGCTGATCATCGTTGTTGTACTCAAGCCATCATCACTATTGTACTTTCCATACTTCTGTTTGCCTGTCTGTTACAAACTTCCTGTACTCATGCAATCTTCATTGGTGTACTTTCCATCAATGACAAGCATTCACTATCTGTTAAATATTTGCCAACAGGGTTACCACCCATACATCTTCTTCTTCTTTCATCTTCTTATCTTCATGCGTCTCAACAATCACCATGTTTCAATGGCCCTTCTTTTCTTCCCATTTGGACAACAACTCTAGGAAATCCTTCATGACATGGTTTTCATTGTGGCAATATCCACACAGTGTGCATGGCTTGGTACATAATTGCGACAAGTGACTTGTCTTGCCACAATTAAAATAGGTAGGTGGTCTTCCTTCTCCACTGTATCCTCTTCCATATCTTCCTCTCTAGCCTCCCTAGTCAATGTCTTCGTAGTCTCCACCCTTATTGTCTTCCTGGACCCAGTAAGCATATACAATGTGCTAATTCATTATCTGCAACGACCTACAATTGTTCACATCCTGGCCCATGGACTTGAAAAACTTGCAAAATGGAATGTTCATGGTCTTTTGATACTTCTACAGTGTTGGATAACAGGGAGATATATGACCCCATTGTTTACAAATTTCACATCACTTGGTCTGTGGTCCTGTCAGAAACGGATTCAATGTGCCCATCACCATGTAACCTCCTAACACAGGACACTCATATGGTGATATTTTATGCAACACAAGGTACACCATACATTCTCGTGCACCACATTAGCCTTCACCATATATTGTAGTTGCATAGTGAGGTTCACGAGATGAAATTATACATGTGCTAGGCTTGTCGACATCTCGGCACCTCCTAGTGTAGACTCTAAGTGCATTGCAATTTATACGACCTTTGCCTGGGTCATTACCTTCTGCTAGGTGAGCGACACTCAAATATGTGGTAGGAGTCCGACAATAAAAAATTATCTATGTTGGACATATCATATCTAAAACATTAGTCTGTACTCTAACAAAATATTGAAATGTTGGTCATAATCCCACATGCTTTCTCCAACTTGTTTCTTGACCTCTTTGATCTCAGTTATACATTGTGATTCCAACTTTGGTTTCTGGAATTCTTCGAGGAGATCTCTCTTTATTTCTGTAAGGAACCTTTCTTGTCTGGCCGACACAGTAGCCTTGTACTTCATGTACCATATCAGAGCTCTATCTATGAATGTGGTTTCTAGCTGCACGATCTCATATGCCTTGTTTGTGACTCTTTTCATAGACCATATAGCTTCACACATGAACCAATGTTTTTCTGCATCATCTCTTCTCGTCCCATGAAATGCAAGAATCCTAAGGGTTGAATCATGGTTCGCCATACTTGATCTAGAATTGTGTCTTCCAGAATGACTACTACTTGATGCCACTGATACTAAGGATCTTTCTTGTGAAGTGTCATTGACATTGGCTTCTACTTCACTCATATATTATCCTTCCCTTTCTTCTATGCTTTCTTCTTCTATTTCTCTCACCTCTGCACTTTCTTCAGTTCTTTCTTCTTGATGAGAAATGCACAAGGGGGGTAGTTCAAAGAGGAGGTTCCTCCATACTCTTTCATATTATTTGGTGATGGATCCAAAAGAGCTCCCTATATCTATCCAAGTAAGATTCCTCATAATCGCCAAGGTATATTCTCCTTGGAGGGATCCATCACTATCTTCTGCTATTTTGGCCCTACTTCTCTATGCCCCATCTTCCTCTGATGTGATTGCATCTCTTACTAGCTAAGGGGATCTGATCTCATTTTCTTCAATCCTGCTCCCACTACTTTTGGTATCTTCTCTTGATACCTCACTCCTAATGTTGCGTCTCTTTGACTACCTCTCTTATTATGTGCTTCTCTCTGGAACAAATCTTTCTCTCATACACCGTTCTGGTGTAGTTTCTCTTCTCTTCATATTGGATCTTACTACTCATTCGTCACCCCTTGCTTTCTTTTCTTTGCTTTTCTACTTGACTCGCCTCCTTAGATCGACTATTCTTATGTATCTCTTGACACTTTTTCTCCTCTACTCTTCTGTTTCCATTCTCTCTCACCACAACTCATTTTCTTCCCCCCATATGTAATATACCCACTTATGTAATACAAATAAAAATACAATGACATAGATTATAGTAATCAATAATCTTAACCCCAAACAAGATTATGAGGCTAAATGATTTTCAATTGTTCAGATTCTGGATAAAATTTTAGGATGTACATGTTGCATTTATTACATGTCCATGTTCTAGAATGGGTTCAATGATGCATATCATCCCCAATAATTGCAATGACCTAGGGAATTCTCCCTATCACAAAGATTGTCTATAATAAACAACCATTTTTCAATCCTCTAGGAAATTGTGTATGCATTCTTCCTCCATTTTGTATGAGTTTCCAAATGCACTCCCTTCGTCACACATAGAATTTTTAAAACAATATTCCAAATGAATCTTTTCTGGTCATCTATGGACACCAATATAATCCCAAATTTCCTTATAAAAGCAAATTATAAATATTGCATATCAAATAAATGAAAACAAAGTACCCCCATTTCTATTTTCAAATGCAAAAAATTCTCTTATGCCAAAAAATATTCACAGTGTGATCACCTCATCCTATAACTAAAAATATAACCTCATTCAATGTGTCCAATTGACAAAGTAAATAGAAAACAAATAATACAAGACAATTTCATATAAGATTTGCACCTACATAAGTAGTAATGATGCAAGTGGCTACCCTTCAAATGATTAAATGTACAATCAGATTCAGAATATGAAGGAGTTTGAACACTCGAAAAGAGTGTGGGCACTATGTAAATCTAGACGAAAATTTCCCATGTTCCATGAGAATTAGAGGCCCATGGGGTGGATGGTACTACAATTTTTCTAGATATGGGTTTGGATCCTTACGATAAATAATTTAATACCAAATTCAATAAGTTTGGCTGATCATGAATTTCCTTGATGGTACATTGAGGAAAAATTCTTCCACATCTAGTTAATTTTTAATAAATAAAAAACAATTGCTTTGAATTCTCTGCTGAATTTTTAGTCCATGCAAAACTAAATCTTTCTCTTATAGAATTGATTGATGATAGATTTCCTATATTTAGAGAAGATTTATAAGCATCTATTTATAGTGATTTTTCAATGTTCAGGATCAACATATTATCCTACCAATAATAGCATTATATTTGTATTTAAACACAAATTGGGCATCATTGGAATGTACATTTAAGGTGTCTTGTGTAATACCCCTAGGCCGAACCACAATTGTACATATAAATGTAAATGAACACATAAGCTAGTGATCCAGGACATTTTTGACCAGAGTGCCTTTGTGTATATGTATTTTGAGGCCAAAGTGCCTGTGTGGTTATTAGGTTGGAGAGTCAGATGCTAAAATGGCCAATGAACCATCATTGTAATATGTAATCACACACAAATATTAATGAAAACACAACACTGCTACATACCAACCATGTAGAAGAGTATGGGGAGGATAAACTCCACTAGATAGAGAAAGGGGGCTAAATGTTTAGGAAAAGGGGCTAATCTAGGGGAGCTTAAGCCCAAAGGAATATTATATTAATATTCCTTAAAGTATAAAGTTTGGATATTTATTTTATCCTAAATTCTAAGGATGGGGACAAGTGGGGGTCAAGTGTCATGTTGGGAACACGCATAGATATAATTTGGACTTAGTTCATTTTCCTATCATTTTATCATCATTCCTTCACTAACTCAACTATCATCTGTACCCTGTTGTTACTATCAACTATACCTGGGAATATTTGGAGCAGAAGAGGCGGGTTGTCAGGCTCATGGAGTATTGAAGAAGCTGGTTTTCAGGACCGTGAACATTCTATCCAGGTGAGATAATTTTTGGAAATTAATTCCCAAGGTGCCAAGATGCAGCTACAAGTCTCTGAGAATTCATGTTTGACATGTTGTTGAAGCCCCAGATGGAAAGTGGGATAACCGAAGGACTATTGAGAAGAGAAGGGGAAGACTTCTTGGGGTGGGACAAACAAGAGGGGAATGAGGGAATGTAGGATGTTATCTTGAGTTGGCACTTAATTATGATCTTTATGATGTGTGGGAGACCTTATCCTAGGTTAGGATTCCCTTTCCTAGGTGGATTTTAAGCCCCATCTTGGGGGCGACCCATTACTAAGAGTTATGAGCAGTGTGGTCTAAGGCTGGGATGAACGTGGAAAGTCTAGATGCAATTGGTGTTCTTTTTATCAAATATAAGTGTCAATTTTGTGTTAATTTATATGTTGTGTTAATATTTATGCATTTATTTTCATGGGTTTTTTCCTGTGTAAGTTGCATGTATATTTTTGTTATTATTTTGTATGAATCTGTGCATTTGTAGAGTATTTTTATGAATTAAATTAGTATCAGAGTTCATAATTTTGATGTGGCATTTCCCAACAGGGAGCTAGGGATGTTACAATGTGGTATCAAAGACCATTTTTCAACACTGAGCATGCATGGGCCATTTAGTAGAGCGCATAAGTGAAATTATAGATTTTGCAAGCAAATTGTTTGACACAATGTTAGGAAGAGTATGTCTGCAAAATGTTTGACAAAATTATTGTAGTAAAATTGGAGGATATTTCATTGGTTTTGGTAGAATTGAGCCCAATAATTAAAATCCCTATTTTAAATCTCGTATTGGGAAAATTTGGGCCTGTAATTGGCCGAATTTCGAATTTACAGTGCAACAATGGCGGAAACTGTAAAAATTTCCCAATTCATGAATAAATTGGAGTGAGATTCATACCCAGGAATGTCAACCAGAGGTGCACACAATAAATTTGTTGTTGAAAAAGTTGAATTGACATTTATTTGGATGAAATTGGTTGAAATTATACATTTGCAGAGCGACCATGGTGAAATTGGATGAAATTGGGCAAAAGTCCCAATTTCCTGCAGCTAAATAATGGTAAATTCAAAGTGAAAGAGTTGAATTTGAAAAACAACGAACCAATTTATATGTACAGGGATTGAATAGGATGTATTAATATTTATTACATAGTTTCTATGGAAGCCCCAAAAATTATTTCAAAATTGAGCAATTTTGGGAATTTCGAAAAAATAGGAAATTTTGAAAAATTAGAGAATTTTGGGTATTTTTTCGTACACTGATGTTAGCGTGACGTGGGGGCCATGTTTCAACTAACATGGAAAGTGGGTGATGTGTAATTCCATGGTGGCAGTGGAAATTGTGAGGTTGTATGAGAACTAACACCATGGGGGTGGTGTTATCCTACCAGACGGAATCTCGAGCGCAGGACATGTGTCAACCCTGCGTGGATTTCAGGGGGGTCGAATGAGTTAGAATAACCCAACGCAGAGGGGGAAAAATGCATGGATGTGAAAAACATCCCCCAACCCTAACCTTGGTTAGGTTTTTAGTCCCCTCCCCACCGTGTTAAATTTTGGTGGGGCAGAGCGGGATAAAATGCAACGTGGATCGTCAATCCCCGTCGGTGCCCATCAAATGGCAGCCATTAGATTATGTCAATGTGTAACTTCATGCATGCATGGTAAAAGGGTATGGGATGGGACCTTCCCATCCCTGCTACCCAATAAAATATAGCCACATGGAAGTGAAGTTGTGGGACCCGAAAGGTAAGGTGAATGCTCCGGGTAATAAAGGAGTAACAGATAAAAGAAGAAGGTGGAGGCCAACAAGGCAGGGCCATAGTGTCCAGGAGCTGACAAGACATCCTTCTAGAGGTTCCAGGTGGACTTAGGTTCCATGTTAGCATCCCATTCAATTTAAGTTAAGCATATTTTAAAAATATTAATGAAAATTACTAGAAAAGTTTGGTATTTTCCATGTGTTGAATTTGCAGGGCATTTTTGAGGCCATAAACAGTGTTTTTAGCTACTCGAAAACAATTCAACCAACGTACACTTTTGCAACTCAAATTAAAGAGCTCGAAAATAGATTTCTAACGATGTATACCAATCATCAAACAAATTTAGCATGAGGGAGTTACATGTCAAACAACAGAGGGTAAATTTTAAGACCCAGTTAACTTCCGAAGGCCATAACTTCCTGCTCAAGAATCAGATTGAGGAACAAGAGTCGTATATGGAAATATATTGAGCCATAGAACATAATCATTGAGAGAAATTATAAATATGGGCACATAAAATGCATAAGAGTGGGTAGAAGGTACCTATAGCATTCAGGGCCAAAAGTACTAATTGGCCTAAAATGTCTGCATAATGTATTTAGCATCCTGGAGCTCAGATGAAGGTGAAAATTGGACAGAGTGACCTGAATATGTTTATGAAGGTACCCAATTGGGATCCTACCGAAACTGCAAAGGAGGAGGTGCAAATATGCATAATACAATTCATATTTTCACTTGGTTGATGTGTGAACAAAAGGAATTAATGGGTAATAATCAAATGACTATAACTTTATGCTCAAAACTCAGAATTGAGCAAGAAAGAAGTCATTGGAAAGGTATTGAAATAATGAGTCCATATAATCACTCAAAATTGTGAGATGAGAAACATAATTCAAAGAAATTCAAAAAGAATAATTCTAGTAACCATGAAGGGGAAAAATTGTACCTATGTTACTAGAATGGTGTATTGTGGTTGTATGCTTGCTTTAACAAAAAAAATAGAATTGTTATCTTATATAATAAATGTGTTTCGAGCAGAGATTAAGTTTGACGATAAAACAAAGAAAATTATCTGAGCAAAGTGGTATCTTCAAGTATGAGGAACAGTGCAGGGTCAGTTCTTCAAAATGTGGAATGATTGCTTAAGGAAGCTACCGATTGAAGATGTATATACTCAATGAGTAAGATAGAAGACTTTATATGGAACTGTAATTTGGAAAAGACTTCAAGATGACAAATATGCATACCAATTGGGGATTTTGAGTAAGAGAGAGATCATCTATATTTCATGATAAATCATGAGAAATGGGTATGCATGAAGCTGAGACCATGGAAGTGTAGAGAGATGGCTTTTCATAATAGGTGAGAAGGTTGAAATTTGGTTAAATATAAGCATAGGTACTCAAGCCAAGGGTTCTATCACAAGAATCTCTCACAATATTATCAAAGGTCAAGACTGAAGAATGTTAAGGTATGAGTCTAGGTGCAACCATGAAGGCTTGGGAATCCGCTACAAGAAATCCGCTCATACAAATCAAGGTGCTCAATGGAATCAAGGTGCAAAGAATATTATTTAAGTGGAGAAAGTATTGAAATATTATCCACTCTAAACAAGCCAATGTTAAGGTAAAAAGGTACATTGTGGGAAGATTTGTTCTATGCAGATTGATATACCAGTATGCCAGTATTCTGATAAAGGAATACATAATGTATACATGGAAATAAGATGTAAGATTTTCAAGGATCAGACCTACAGTTTTGGAGATAGCACCTCCATGATTGTTTTCAAAGTAGTGGAGTGGAAGCATGCTTGTATATAGAATATGTATAAAGAAGTGTCAATAGATGCATAAGAAATGCATCATCTGCAGATTGGTTCTGGAGGTATATAGCCATACTTATGGGGAAGGCATTACATAAATATGATATCATTCCAAAATTTGAAAAAGTTCACTAGTAACTCAAAGATAGTGGAAAAGGATACCACTAGGTGGATTCCAAGTTAGTTGAGTCTATTGTAGCACTCAAGAACTATGAAAAAAATGAAGAGGAATGGTGAGTACATTCCAAAGATATTGAGTGCATTGCCAAGGTACAATGGGAAGAAAAGTCAAAGGGACTCAAACATGGAGGCGATTTCCTAAAGGGATATTAATGAGGAACCATGAAGAAGAAAATAATTCTATGCTTGGAATATAATGAAAAAGAGATGGTACCTAAAAAGAATCCATCTCAAGAGGAAAAGATCCATGGGTGACATTCTAGGGGTTGGAGGTATCACTGAAAGGTATGATGACAATTAAAAGTAGTGATAATTACGTCCAGTTAATTCTAGGGAGCTGGAGAAGAAGAAATATGTGCATCATTATGGCATATTGGAAATTAACTATGCAAGTCAAGTTGAAACTAGATGGGACATGAATGAAGAAAATAATGGTTGAAGCAACTGCAAGTGTTGAAGTGTTTAGGGAGGGCAAGATGAAAATCAATTTGTTCCAGCAAGTAAATGAATGTTGAAGATACAAGGTCAATAAGAGAGCATGAGTGGTTATGTAATTTGATCATGTGGGTGTTGGATCAGAGGGATCCAGAAATTGAGGAATGCTAAAATTTAATATTAATATAGTATTTGGATGGAAATTCAAAAGTAGCCAAAAGTGATTGGGTTGGAAAGGTACTCAAGACAGAACCAATCATGTAGAATGATACATCAAATTTATTTAATGGAAGCTCTGAAAGTATGTATTTTATGAATTTATTGATCCATATGGATGTTGGTGGCCTCCCACCTATTCCATCTGGCTCATTTTAGCAGTTTTCCAGTTTGGCATTTTTTTTTCTAGTTTTCAGGTCCCAAACTTCTGATGTCGTTTTGAGGCCCTAAACTATGTTTTTAGGGCTCGCCACAGTTATATTGCAGACATAGATAGATTATGATGACAACATGTGTATCTCTCAGATATAACTTTCCAACAGGGTATCGTGCACCTAAAACAGACATCGTGTGCAAAAGTTACGACCTTGAGAAGTTGATGTACTAACTTACCCCAATGGGGCCCACATGAATTTTGGTGCTTCATCTCCTAGGGTTAGGTTTTTGGATGTATAGGGTTTTGAAATTCCTGTTTATTGTAAAAAGGCTTAGAGATCCTCATTTAAACCATCTTCTTACGAATGAGCACGACCGTCACATCTCTTCTCAGAGATAAACTGCCACCATTCTAGCAAGCTTGTTTCAATCTGCATTTTACAGTTCAACATATTTCCTTATTGAATAGAAGCTAGTTTTACTGTATCTCTATTATTGTTCTTTGTGTCTCTGTGTTAAGAATAATAATAATGTATATTAATTTCCTTCTGCTCATAAAATCTGGATCAATGGGATTATAATGTTCTTCTCCTTGTCGTTCTTAATGCATGTCCCCGACGAGGTCAAGGTACAAACAATTGGGTCTTGAGCTTGTTTCTCTTGAGGAAAAAATATCTCACACGCCCAAGAAACCTCTCATGGTGGGAGAAAATAAAGACGATAGGACAATATATCCTTTCAAAGTGTTTCTTGAGGAATCCCTCACACAACAAAGGAACGAGATGATGGATAGTTTTGCGCAAATCCTTCGGCGACTACCAATAGGCGACACATCTTCCTCAAGAGGAGGCGTTGCCCTGTTAAAAAAAAAGGACCGTGGAGAAATAAAATAAAACAAATGTGGAAACAAAACACAGAAGATACACAATACAAGAGAAACATGAATTTACATGGTTCACCCAGTGTGGGCTGCGTCCACCAGAGAAATTGCCAGGTCCTTCCTTTATTATTATCCAGCAAATGAAGGGATACAACCTACAGCAAAACCTATTGTAACTTCCTCTTCTTTCTCTCATAGTATCCTCTCTCATAATACAATATTCACCATCAACCATAGCCGCAATACATTTCCCTCATAAAAGAGGGTTGCCTTCTAGGGCAAAAAACCCTAACATAATCTCTACCGTTAGATCTACGACCTTATAATGAACGGTCCGGATTTACAATGAAATTACAATATACATTTACAAGGCAATTTTTCCTTTGGGGGGCCGCTTGCCCCCAGACCCCCCAGCCGGGGGGATAGCCCCCCCGGACCCCGCAGAGGGGGTACCCCCCCTCTGCACTCCCCCGCGTGGAAGAGTGTACATACTTATGGGGTGTAAATACTTCATGGGGTATAAACACAGCTAAAAGTAAAAGACCTCTGAATCAAGAAGATAATCAGGCTCCACAACCAACATGCCCCCTATAAGGTACAAATCAACTTTGATATTCCTATATTTGAAGGTCAGATAGACGCAAACACTGTAGACAAATGGTTGAATCTGCTAGAAGGGTATTTTTCTGTCCATAACTTTTCAAATAGAGAAAATATTACTTTTTCTCTCCTCAAAGTCGTTCCCCATGTCAAAGATTGGTGGGAGACTTTTTGTGAGAAAATGGAAACAAAGGAACCCACATTATTCACAGTCGCGGTCACCTGGGATTTCTTCAAGGATGCTATTAAGGAACAATTCTACCCTGTCAGAAGTTATGACAGACTGTATACAAAATGTACCACACTGCAGCATGAAAGAGACTAAGTTGTGCCAGAGCTCACAAATATATTCCATACCTTGCGTACTAAGATGGGTATCAAATATTCTGAGCGACATATGTTGCTCACGTGTTATGGTGGTATGCATAGATACATCCAGGCCAAAATGGAGTTTCTATACATCTCGTCCTTGGGTGTGGCCTATCAATATGTCATCAAAATCGAGCAGAATCTTAAACAAAAGACGCAGAAATTAGGGCCTGGGAACCCCTCCAATAAAAAGTAGGGAAAGGGAATCCCCAACCTGCAGAACAAAGGACAAAGAAAATATGGACAGCCTCAAGACAACTAGTCTAAGCTGCAAGCAAGGAGGGACACTGGAAAGATGAAGAAAGATACCGGGAAGTGGTGTGACTTCCATAAGAGCCCCTGGCATAACACTGTTGATTCTTCTCAAATAAATCACTGGTAGATGAGGTGAAAGCCTCTAAATCAGATGTGAGGTCTGAATCTGAGTTAGAACCATAAAGGGGAAGATGCATCATTGACACGGAACCTAACACCATCGTTTCCACCACCAAGATCCATCCTAGTGAACTAGATGAGCCAGAGGAAGGTGAGCACCTCTTTCATTCACAAATGTGGGTGAAAGGCACCCTGCTGCACTTCATCGTTGACAGCGGTAGTCAAAATAACCTCATCTCAGTACAAGTCGTCAAGTGGCTAGTCCTGTCGACAACACCGCACCCACAACCCTACACCATTGGATGGCTCTGCCAAGGAAGTGATCTCCGTGTCAGCCAATAGTGTCGCTTGTCGTACGAAATCAAGCCCTTCAAATATGAGGTATTGTGTGACATTGCTCCTCTTGAATTTTTTTATGTTCTTCTGGGACAACCTTATTTATGGAAACATCATGTTGTATATGAGTTTAATCCTCACAGTGTTATTATTACCTTGAACAAGAAATTGTACAGGATACTCGAGGCAATCCCAACTAGTGTTATTTCCTTGATCTCTGCCAAGCAATGCAGGAAGGTCATCTCTCAAACCAGGAAGTTTGTCTTCTTCGTGATTCGCCCTCAGAGCGAGTGAAATATTGTAGCCACATCGAGGGACTCCATGGACGACCTCTCCACACATTAGAAGAAAGTGGATAAGGTCATGAAATAATACCAAGATATATTCTTCTCCTCACTTACTGGGGTACCTATGCACTGTCAGGTCAATAATACCATTGGTCTAACCCCCGACGCACCGATACCCAATGGGCCAATCTATCGTCTCTCTCTGTTAGAGAATTAGGATATCAAGCGACAAATTCAAGAACTGCTCCACAAGGGGAACATCCGTCCCAGCTCATCACTTTGTGGGAGCCCAATCATGCTGGTGCAAAAGAAAGATGGGCTTGGAGACTCTGCATTGATTACCGGGCCCTAAATAAAATCACAATCAGGAACCGGTACCTAATTCCCCCAATCGATGATCTCCTTGATCATCTCAAGGGGGGGGAATAATTTAATAAGATTGATCTGAATTCTGGCTACCACCAATTCCCAATAGAGAAGACACATGTATGGAAGACCGCCTTCAAGTCGAAAGAAGGTATTTTTTAATGGCTATTCATGCCCTTTGGTTTGACAAATGCTCCAACAACTTTCATGAGGATGATGGACGATATCCTGGAACCGTTCACCAATAATTTTTTCATGGTGTATATGGATGACATCCTCATCTACAAAAAGACATGGGAGAAACACTTGCAACATATTCAACAGGTTTTTCACACCCTACGACAACACAATCTATATGCCAACTTGGAAAAATTCTCCTTCAAAATGGACAAGGTCCAGTACCTAGGCTACATCATGGATCAACATGTTGTGCATGTGGACCCAATGAAAATCTTGGTCATTTGTGATTGACCAAGACCAACCACACTCACTGAGCTTCAGAGCTTCTTAGGCCTTGCCAATTTCTATCGCAGGTTTGTGTTGAGATTCTTCCATATTACATGGGCCCTCATCCAAGTAACCAGGGGTGGTGGTAAGGAAAAATTTGTGTGGGGTTTGTCCCAACAAAAAACGTTCGATGATTTGAAACAACGTTTTTGCTTAACCCCGATACTTTCATTACCTGACCTGCAACAACCGTTTGAGATCGAGACAAATGCTTCGAACTATGCTATGGGTGAAATCCTCACTCAGCACGACCACCTCGTGGCCTATCACAGTGAGGCACTATCGAATGTCGTCCATAAGTACCCTACTTACGACAAGGAAATATACTCCATTGTGAAATCATGCCACTAGTGGAGGCATTACATTCTTGGGAAGGAGACAATCATCCACACTGATCATAGGCCACTACAGTTCATGTAGACCCAAGGAAAATTGTAGAATGACCTTCATCAGAAGTGCTCCACATATTTACAATAGTTCTACATCAACATCAAGTATAAAATAGGAAGTACCAACCGAGTCCCTAACTACCTAAATCGACCTCCAGTTACGACACTCACCATGGTGCTAGACTCTTGCGGCCACAAGACCTCCAAATGGCCCAACCTCTATGAAACAAACCTTGACTTTGCCAACACCTACCAAATTTTGGAATAAAACTTAGTTGTCACTAATTTCCATCTTTAGGACGGGTGGTTGTGCCATCTATGCCATCTTTGCATTCCATCAAGTGATCGAGTGAAGCTGATTTGGGACACCCACTACATTTGGGTAGCAAGACACCAAGCTCACCAAATCCACTGCCTTCCACCCCCAAACAGATGGCCAAACTGAGGTCGTCAATCAAATTATCATGCATATCCTAGGATGTACAATTCCAATCACACATGCAAATGTTATGAGAGTCTTCCCTATGTTCAACATAACTACAACCGAGCCTTACATAGCTCAATTGGCCACAACCCCTTTCAGGTGGGGTTGGGATTCCAACCATTGGGTCCCATGGAAGTTACACTACCCCTTGCGGCCACCCCGACCAACTCGTCACCTACTCCAACTAAAGTTGAAAAATACACCTGGTTAATTGAGCGGATCCAACACATACGCCAACATGTTCACGATATTTTACAGAAGTCCAATGCCAAGTACAAGCAACACCATGATCAACACCGGGTTCCACATAAGTTTCAGGTGGGAGAAAAAGTTCGATTGCAATTGCAGAAAGAACACCTTACATGGACCCATCATAAGCTTTGTCTACTCTATTATGGACCTTACACAATCACCAAGGCTTTGGGAGACAATGCTTTTGAGCTCAACATTCCCCCTTTCCTTTTCCTGCACCCAATGTTCAATGTGTCTTTCCTTCAACCATATTTCCCACAATTATTGGACACCTCAGAGATAACAAAAAAATTGACACCAATAGAGCTCAACCCTGACTACATGCAATAGAAATACAAGCATCAAATTGTGGACACATAGGTCAAGGTAATGCGCCAACAGAGGATCCAACTTTATTGAGTTGTCAAAGCAGGGAAGCTCTTGCACCAAGGCAAGTGGCTCACTCGGGGCCAAATTCAACAGAAATTTTCTCATCTGATGGGGGAACTCAATGAAATGGAGACCATTGCTTCCTAAGGAGGTAGGATTGATCCAGATGGATTTTGGTGGCCTCCCACCTATTTCATCTAGCTCATTTTAGCAGTTTTCCAGTTTGGCAGTTTTTTTCTAGTTTTTGGGTCCCAAACTTCCGGGGCCGTTTTGAGGCCGTAAACAACGTTTTTAGGGATCACCATAATTAAATTGTAGATAAAGTAAGATTCTAATGACAACATGTGTATTCTTCAGATAGACCTTTCCAACAGGCTATCGTGCGCCTAAAACAAAGATCGTATGCAAAAGTTACGACCCTGGGAAGTTGATGTACTAACTTACCCCAATAGGGCCCACATGACTTTTTGTGCTTCATCTCCTAGGATTAGGTTTTTGGATGTCCAGGGTTTTGAAATTCCTGTTTATTGTAAAAATTATTGGGGAGATTCATTTTAACCATCTTCTTGTGAATTAGCATGGTCATCACATCTCTTCTCAGATATAAACCGCCACCATTCTAGCAAGCTTGTTTCAGTATGCATTTTACAGTTCAACATATTTCCTTATTGAATAGAATCCAATTTTAATGTATCTCTGTTATTTTTCTTTGTGTCTCTGTGTTAAGAATAATAATAATCTGTATTCATTTTGTTCTGCTCATAAAATCCGGATCATTTATGTTGCATATCTGCTGAAGGGAATTTAGGTAAGAATTTCCTCAGCCAGAGTTTATTTTACAAAACTTCATTATTGTATTAGTTGAATGCATTAATGGAAATAAGATACCACTAAGTGTGGTAAAGGATGGAGGCCAATGGTAATTATACAAGATGTTATCTTTTGACTGCATACGACTGACATAGTAGAGCTTCATGATATATTGGTTATGAGGTAATAACAAAAGTAATAAAAGGGTATGACCCTGCTATATGAATAAATGGCAACAAGCTAGTCATGTATGAGACCGTGGCATGGTTAGTTATGGAAAGGCTATGTGATAAAAAAATATCCACTAAACTTCTTACTACTAAATAATGTTTTTACTGTAACCTTTTTTCTAACACTAATGAACACCGCATAATTATATTCTTGGTGTATTGTTCGGGTCGAAAAGGAAGGCATTCAAATAGTTGAGAAAGCAATAGAAGTGTATGGAGAATGTGTTGAGGCATTGGCCAGACTTTCCCATTACCAATGGTGATATACATGACTTAGATATAGAGAATTATGAATCCAATACATGAGTGCATTGAATAATAGGCATGAATAATCATGAAAATGTATAAGTGGTAGAGTTACACTTATCCATGATAAAATTGTTATGCTTGAATCCGTTTGTGGAATGCATTTTTGTGAATGCATGTATATATGATATTAATGAGAAATGATTATGCTAACAACTGAAATGATGTAATTATTACTAACTCATGAGGTTGATAACATTTCAAGAGCTGTTAGATAATGCAACAAGGGAATTGCAAGTTAAAGTAGTCACAAGAAAGCTTTGTCAGAGGAACAAAGTAAAACCTTGGTTGTTGATAATATATACATAGAGAATGATAATTTCATTCTAGTTAATAAATAGATTGTTAGTTATGGAAAAATTGCAGGAAAAGTAGTCTCCAATATGGTGTTGTAGAAGGCCATAATAAAGACTGATTCCTGTTGTTGCAACAACAAAGAAAATTATGAGATAGATTTTCATATTTTGAGAACAAGTTGAATTTCCTTATGAAACAAATTTGAATTTCTAAATGAAAGTTTTATAATATTGTCTCATAATGACTGTATGTGCATGATACAGATGAGATAATATTTATTGAAGCTGGCATGCCAAGGAAGAACAATTGTTGATGGAGACATTGGAGCCCTATACATGTAGAACCTTGGTGGGTTTTGGTAATGAGCTAGTGCTCTCCTTGTGTGTGAAATCCTTGACAAGATGGATTGTTGAGGGACTGTGAAACAATGAAAGGATTCCTAAGCCTGGAAGGGTGAGTGAAGCAAGGAAGAGGTAGCTCAAGAATGTTATAATGGGCTGATTTATTTCCTGAGGCAACTTTGTGTAATAGAACAACGATCTTTGAGCTGAAGTATGAAGACATGAATCAGGTTCTTGAAAATAAGAACACCAGAAGGATAACAAACTTCAATAGAAAATGCATGGAGATTTTTGAATAATTTTGACTGGACATGTCTATAATGCACTGAGAACAATGCATAAATAAGGGGGAGGGGAATGCAATACCCCTAGTCCAAACCCCAATTGTACATATAAATGTAAAATAACACATAGGCTAGTGAGCCAAAACATTTTGGGCCATAGTTCCTTTGTGTATATGTATTTTGAGGCTAGAGTTCCTGTCTGGTTATTAGGCTGGAGAGAAAGATGCTAAAATGGCTAGTGAGACATCATTGAAATATGTAATCACACACAAATATTAATGAAAACACATCACTGCTGCAGACCAACCATGTAAAAGAGTATGGTGG
>ML821161.1:31467-50729 GCA_009831015.1 Picea engelmannii
ATCTCATCAGATTTCATCAATGCATGATTCAGCTGGATATAAATCATGAGGATGTGCTCATGAAGATGTTTGTCTTCTCATTAGAAGGAGATGCTCGCGAATGGTATCGATATTTACCTCCTTCTAGCATATCTTCTTTAAAAAAGTTTCATATAGTATTCCATCATCGATATGAAAGGTTTTTCGCTCGGGAAATTCTTCTTGAGGGTTGTTGTGAAGAATTTCATGCACATATTCAAAATGTTTATTCTTCTAATTGTGAACATGAAATTCTTTCTGTTATTGCTGTTCAAGAGGAAGATCCTCAAGATATAGTTGATGTGAATATTGATGATTGTGTGACCAAAGATTCTCGAGATTATTCTTCTTATGTACCTACTACTTTAAACAAAAATGAAAAGGATTATAGGGTAGGGGAAGAAGAAGTTGAATTTTCAGCTGAAAGTCCCTTTAAAGAATGCTGTGAAAAATTTGAAAAGCATGTTCAGCAAGAAGCAGTTGATTCTTTTATTTCCAGAGATGAAAGTTATGTTGTTAAAGAAAATCCCATTATCCCTTTTGAAAACTTGAAAAGTGAAGAGAAAATTGACAAGATAGCAAGTGCCAGTTTCAGATACGCAGAAGATGTTGAGGGCAGCTCAGAGTTTCAAGATTTGCAAGAACTAAAAGTTTGCAGCAGATTCAAAGAGAGTGATGGTGAAGAAGAGCAGAAAGGTTCAGATCAGAATTTCAGTTTTTATTTTCCTCCAACATAAATCAAGCATTCTGCATTCAACATTGAAGAATAGAAGCTACAACACAGTTAGTTGGAGCAGCAGCTTGAAGAGGTATTGTTTGATGATTTTGAAGACCCTATTGCTGACTTTTTGGATTCTATCAACAGCATGGATGTTAAGATATTTGTGTCAGTAGGAGATTATCTTTATCATCCACTCAAACCTCTTTTCTACATGATATGGCTTTCATTACTTTTCGGGTCAAGATCTAGCATGACGCTTGTAAATAAGTTTCTGACATGGCTGTATTGGAAGTATGCTTTTACTTGATCAATATACTTCTATTGGCTAGATGTAGGAGTAGATAGGAAAATAAGCTCGTTTTATGAGCACGTAGATCATTTTCAGTTATTGTTGAATAAGAAGAGACACATTGAGTTTTGATGCAATTGCAGTTTTGGAGGTGAAAGTTCATTTTGCGCTAAGTCAGAGCTTTCATCAGTGCACAACGTGATTTTACGACCCGTTAGCTGGTGAAAGGCAGCGCTTTCACCAACTAACCAGCGAATCACAAGGCGAGTTAGCTGGTGAAAGCAGAAAAAGCATTTTTGAAAGCTACAGGTTTGCAGAAGGATTAGTGCTAAAGGCTTAATGACTCCATGCTCAATGCTAAAGGCTACTAGAACTACCAGGTTCTTGGAAACCTCGTAGGGAGGTCTCCATCCTAGTTGGAGCCAGATGTTAGCGATAAAAAATGCACTGGTTTTTTTAGAGTGTTCTTATCCCTCTATCTCTCTGTAAGATTCATTTTCCTTCTCAGCCTTTAAAATTCTCTTTGCCTAAGATTGCTTTACCTTTAGGGTTCTCAACCTACAATGCAAAAGATTCAAACAAATATCATTCCATAGCTTTTGTCTTTTATATTTTGAAATAAAATGTATATGTTTATTTCAAAAAATTCCCAAAAGCAAAGGTGTTGTGTACCCATGTAATCTAATATTGAGCTAGCTTTAGCTATCCTAGCTATATCACAAGTAAAATGCTGAATCACTAGTCAGAGCACAAAGTCATTCAACATGTAAATGCCAATAATATACCTATCTACTCCTCATCGACAACTATGAATTTATAAAGCAACGCTGCCAGTTATATATCTCTGCAGATGTACAAAGGATAGCAATGTGGAAGATGAGACTAGACTTTGATTCCAGCAACACAAAGTGAGGATCTTGTGAAATAGGTTGCAGCAGAGTGTAAAGACTTACCACTTGCCCTGTAGGTCATTGGAAGTTCTTTGCGCGGTAAGCCTAGGCCAGTTTGGAAAAATGCTGACAGAAAAATTTCAAGAGCAGAATCCATATCAGAATATCACAAGGAGAGGCTTCTTAACCGCCTGGAAACAAGTATAGATGTCCTTGATTATAAACATAAACAATTCTTTTTAGATTTGGGGGCATTTCCCAGAGGCAGAAAGTTCAGTGTAGAATCATCGTTGACATTTGGGTATATGTCCTCAAGATGGAATGGACAAATACTTTTGAGGTCTTGTAGAAATTGCAAGTCGAAATCTTATGAAACTCACTAGGCTATCCGGGGAGTGGGGCCATCGATTATAACTGTGCTTCTGAACTCTCTTTTTCTCAAGATGATGTAATGCGGGATTTGGCCATACATCTGGCAAGCTACGCTAGTATCATCTCCCGTGAGAGGATTTTCATGCCTCTCAAAGAGGATAAAATCCCAACAGAGTGGTTGAGTACTCCCAAAGATTAGTCATCTCGTGCTCAGTTTGTTTCAATTCACACAGGTGCAATGCAAGAGATAGATTGGGACCAAATCGATTTTTCGGATTTCTATGCGTGCCAACCGACCAACATTGATTCTGGAATGTGAGGAATACAAGTCAAATTCCAATCAAAGTTTACCAAAGAATAAAGCCAATCGAGAGTACCAGGGAACCTTCTCTTCTACATCGAATGGACTGGATATTATGTTGGGTTTTAATATTCCCAAGAATCAAGGATGGCTGCATCGAGAGCAAGGAGAAGATCTTGAGATTCAACTTGCGAACAACTTGAACAAAATGTTGGGGAGAGTTAATGATTTAGCATATGAAATAGTTGCTATGGAAAAACAAATGTTTCTTCTAAGAGAGAAAGAAACATGCATTGCACCAAAACCTGTAGGTGACAGAGCTTTCACAAAGAAGTACAGATATTGGCTTTATAGACTGATAGATAGCAAAGACAAGACTGTGGACTTTAAGAATACCCTTTTGATCATGACTTCTAATGCTGGGAGTAGTGTGATTGAGAAGGGAGGCTGTGGAATTGGTTTCCAGTTTGATTATGATGAGAAAGACAACAACTACACAAGGATCAAAAGTATTGTCAATAAGGAGCTGAAGCAATATTTTCGACCTGAGTTCCTGAATCGTCTAGATGACATGATTGTGTTTTGACAGCCCCTGTGTCCTCATATTCATCTTCTCGTGCTTTATCTTCAGATATGGCACCAGTGGATTCCCAAAGCGATGACATCAACAGAGAAGATACAGAGTCCAGTAAAACTAGTGAATTATTTTGCTATTGTTCAACTGATGCTTATATATACAGGACGCATAGAACAACTGCAACGTTTCTTAAGAGGTTTCAAATCATACTATCCTTGCCTGTATGAGCAATACCCATGAGACTTTGTTAAGACTGGATGTATCTTGGTGCCGCAACTTGACAGATGAGGCTCTAGGGCTATTGGCATATTCTTCTTCTCTTCTATGGGAACTTATATTGTTTGGTTCCACCTAGGTTACAGATAAGTTCCTTGAAGGTCATTCGAATGCTCTTTTGAATGTTACTGGAGTGAATCACCAACTCCTTCAGTTAATGGATTTGGCATACATGTTTCCATGTACTGCATAGATGTTGGGCATTTGTTCTTGTTGTGTCCTTTCGTCTTGCATGTGGTACACCAAATGGATTCTTGTTTGTCCTTGTTCTTATTTTGGTTCAGATAAAATGTTAAATTCTTCAAATCCTCCTTCAGTTCTTCAATAGCTAGGTTCGTCTATTGGTACTGGTTCTCTTCTAGTTGCAAGTCTGCTTACAGAGCCTCTACCTACATCTAAAACTTTTTTTGTCGTAAGGGATATTTTAAGTGTGGGAGTAGTGAGTTGACAAACAGGTGTCGATGTTGCATATCGGTCATAAGGTATTTTAACTTTCCCTTCAGTCGCTTGAATATATAATCAATATCCCATACACAGTCTCCTGGTTTCTATCTTATTTTGATCATCTCGTTCATTATTGATCCTCTGAGCTCATCTTTTGGAACTCATTTATCAATAATTTTTTAAGGTTGACCAGTTTCCTTGTCGTCCCAGGGGAACTGTTTGTGTCTAGACTCATATACCGGTCTAGTGCACAGTCTCTTAGAGTAATCGCTAGTTGCGCGAGTTTGGTATCTTCATCAATGATCTACTTTGTTTCCCAGATATTTTCACAAATGCACAAATGATTCTCAGGTTCTTCTGTTTCTTCTCCTCGAAATTATGGCAATCTGATTGTGGGATCGTGTCTTTCCATTCTGAATACGGAACTACTGCCTCCTCCACGTGGTGTAGATACTTGACTAGTGTTGCCTAAACGAGCTCCTCTAGTTGTTTCTCCTTGTGTAGATGTACTTCCTACTGTCAGACTTCCTCCGAACCTCGGTTGCCTAAACGGTGGTGTTCTCTTTGGTGTATTAGTCGCACATGGGTTTATGGGCTCCACACTGACATTAATATGGATAGGATGGCCGCCTTCTCCTCCTATTCTTGGGCCTCTTGTCTTCCTCTCATATGTTGCGCGCAGGATTTTTTCAATCTACTCCACAGCCTGGAGATCCTCTTCCTCATCGCTCGCCAAGCCTTCCCTCGCGGCTACGACTCTCTTCTTGGTAGTCACCTTATATTGGTAGGGTACTTCGCTACGCGTAATTCCTGATGATACCAAGATCCACTTGAGATGGTCGTCATCCATCATGATCTAGTCCAAGGGTTTCTCCTCCTTCTTGCCTTTATCCTTACCTCCTTCCATTTATCCTCTCTCTGTCAATGTTTCCCCCCTTCCCCCATGCCCGCATGGAAGTTTAGTTGTTTGATTCCATGGTCATTACACCTTTTCTATATAGTAGTATCTTAATAGAAGTATACAAGGATTGAATTTACCTTCCTCGAGGTCCACATAGAAATTATTTCTCTACTGCGTTGTATGACTTCGCTATGTCAACTTCAAATTCTGTGATGAAACCTGCCACAATACTATCAAGCCAAAAGTCTATTGCACAGATGGATTTGTTGTTCACCTGTTGTAACTGCTCAATCTATACTGGAGTCCAATCTAGCTGTCAAATCTGGTTCGTCACGTGGTTATCCTTCATCCTTAGTATCCACTCCTATAGTAGATGTGGAAAATCACAGAAAAAGACTTCGTGTAAATCAATAAATGCGTATTTATCCAAATATTTGTGAGGTGTGATCCTAGGGTTCCTATTGTCTTTTTGTGCAAACTTTAGCTCTTTGGTTCTCAACCAAACTTTAATTTATTCTTTTGTGGGGTTACAAGGTGTCAACATTCCCTTATAGTGGCTCATTGCTCTCGTCTTTTCTTCATTCACTTTTCTCTCAATCTACCTTATCTACTTTTCTCAGTCCTTTCTCATTCCTTTTAACGTGACAATAGAACCATTTGTTGGTTACCTATTCTTCTTCCCTTACCTTCTAAGTTATTTACCCAGGGTTCATGTATTTCAGGTTTCCAACAAAGCCTCTAAAACTATCGGCCCTCCTGGTAAACCAGAAGGCAACACAGTACACAGAGTGCACTGCACAGTCTCACCCAAGATAGCTTTAAATGGGTGGTTGTAAGACTTAGGTGTTAATAGACTATGATTGAGTATGAGATAGGGGTTTATTATTCATATCCATATACTATGAATTGTGATTGCAATCTACTATTACTCACGGGTGTGCATTTATCTTTCACAGTTTATTTCCTGAACAACACAATCATATTCGATAACAATGTATTAACTCATTCATTAAGCATAACAAGTAACTATTGAAAGAAAACAAAGATATACATGCATTCATCATATTATGCAAATATTACCATGGTTCACCCTCTCCTAGGTTACACCCACAAAGATTTGTCTCTAGGCTCTTTTATTATGGTAGTTCTGCATCTCTAGTGCCACGCGCTTACAATTCTCCTTAGATGGGTAAGATCTGTATGAGGAGAACTAGATCACACCAGGATCCCCAACCTGTGATATAATCATCAGATCTTCCTCCTCTCCTCTATTATTAGCTCAACATCTTACAAAAATGGTTCATAACAATATTAGATAATGCATCAACTCGTACATAACTATGATGGAATACTACAAAAGTTGAACTAACACAAAAGCAAATGAACTTCTATATGATACATGTGTATCTATATTTATATATATCGGGCTCCTCAACCATTTATAATGTATTACCAAAACCCTAACCCTACCAATGTTAGGTCTTCCTCCCATGCGCCCGTGTTTTTCTTCCTCCAGTTGTCGCTTTCCTTGTGCACGCTTTCTTGCATGCGCACATGCTATTCTTCTTCCAGTTGTTACTTTAGTTTCTACACGCTTTGTTTCTCACGATCATCTTTTTTTCCACTTTGGCTTGGTGCCAACATTGAGTATATAACAACAACATCATGTTGCACACAAGTTCTTTGGATGAATAAGAAATTTAAATCTATTAAGGTAGAATATGATCATCAAATATCAATATTTTGTAACAAAACAAGTGAAATAAATATTTCAAAGAATCTTGCTATGCACTAAAAAACAAAGCATATTCCAATCAAGTGTCACTTCTTAAGAGAAAAACTAGTAGAAAAGAATGTCAAGTTAGAATATATAATCACCAAAGACCAGATTGTAGATATTTTCAGAAAACCTCTTCCTAAAGAGAAATTTGAATATCTTAGACAAAAATTGGGAGAAATATACATCTCATCACTAAGTCCTTAAGGAAAGTCACAAGCTCAAGGGGGGCATCCTTTTCCATTGATTTCAAAGGATTAGTGTTGTCATTAAAGTAATTTTATGGCATTACCATACACATAGAATATATATATATATATATATATATTGTAACATCACCATTATAATCCCCAGTTTAATTAATTCTTAATGTAATATGTGGTTATAATATGTGGCTATGGTCAAGCGATGTAATATGAAAATTGTATTTCTATGTTTTAAATAAAATGTGATGCCATCTGCTAAGGGGACATGAATAGAGATGGGGGATGAATTAATCCACAAGAGGGGGGAGAGTCTAGGATAATGGTCAAGAGGGTTCCAAGAGGGAATTACCCATGTATATTAATTCAACCCATTTTCCTAAATTTTCTATTGGTATATGAACCTTCTAATTATGATTGAGTTTTCCCAAATCCAATGATTGAATACATGTAAGAGGGTGTGTGAGAGTGGTCACATCCCATAGTTATTGGGCACATGGGGGCTGAGTATAATCAACTCGAGGAAGTATGTGAATCAATAAATCAATCCAAAGGAGAGGAATTTTGTATGGGTAGCTACAATAGTTTTACACATTGATTTTTTGTGCATGAACAATACGTAGAGAGAAAAAAAGAGAGCTTGGAGCTGGAACAACCATGAAGGGAAAATTATAGAGTAAGATGAAGTGTATTTGAGCATAATTGGAGCTAAAGATTGAAGAGTGATGTTGTTAGGCCTGAAGAGTGAACTCTTGCGTGAGTTGCACTGAACCAACCAGTGTTTGTTGTGGTATCAGTGAAGGGGTACATTCCTTGGGTTGGGCAGGTCAAGAGGAAAAGAGCTAGTGGAAATCACGATAGTTGTAGGAGAATACCAGTGGGTTGTGAGTTTTATGAGTTGTGACTAGACAATGAGAGACCACCCTCTTTTGTGGATTACTAGCCTCAGCTCAAGGGTGACTTTTTGTTGAGATTTGGAGCAACAAGTCTATGATTGAGTGGAAAATATATCCCAAGTAGATGGTTGCACAACTATTTACAAAAGATAAGTGTTTTATCTTGTTTTTGTTTGTATTATGATTTTATTTGTTGTGCATTAACTCTATGTATCAAACTGATTTATAGGCTATTGAAATTGTGTTTAATAGTTGCATTTCATGTTGTTCTAGCATGTTGTATATGCATCTAAATAAATTTATCATTCAACAGTTAAATATGTATGTAATCCATAGTTGCAACCTACATGCAATTATTTAATTAGTAGAATTTTTTGTTTTTATGACTATTTTGCACCGTAGTGTTCCTCAGCTAGGATGGGGAACATTATATGTATGTATGTATGTATGCATATTAAAAAAAGGGTGCATGTGAAAAAGTAAAAAGAGAAATGGTGGTTTCGATCCTATGGGTTTGGGTATTTACCCATGGTATTTGGAAAAGTAAAATAAAAAGGGGAATTAATTATTTGATTAATGGACATGTCCTTTCATGAAGGGTCATGAAAAATTATAAAAAAAGATAGTATTGAGAGAAATTTTGTATGTGAAAAATGGATGAAAAAATATTGAATATCATTCCAAAAGGGAAAAGTTGCGAAATTGGTTTCATGATAGATTTTTATTTTCATGATAATTTATTTTGTGGGATGTTTCAGACCATGAAAGTTTGAGGAGACGAAGGTATCTATGGGTACATGTGATCAAAATTTTATATGTTGTTTTGATATACTTTCATAGATATGACCTGTGGATGTTAGGGTTCCTAAATGCTCCTAAAATTAGTTTCAAACAAGTCAACTTAGCACTTTCACTATAACTTATTTTATAGGATGTTTCAGACTGTGAAATATTTAGAGAATTGAGTAGACATATATAAGTATCTCATGTAAAAATTTCAGTCATTGGTTCACTATGTTTTCTAATATATGTTCTGTTGAAGTTAGGGTTTCTAAATGGTCCTAAGATTAGTTTCAAATATGTATGTTTGGAATTTCAACTATAACTTCTTCTCTCAAAAATTTTGGATTGTGAAATTTCCAGTGAACTGAGTAGAAATACAAAATTACCTTAGTTAAAAATTTCAGAGGTTGGTTCTCTATACATTTTGAAACATGCTTTGTGGAAGTTAGAGTCTTTTAATGGTCCCGAGATCAATTCCAAATAGGTCAGTTTGGAATTTTCACTATAAATTATTTTCTTGGACTTTTTAGAATGTGAAATTTGTAGGGATCTGGGGAGAGATATAGAAGTAACCCTAGTAAAAATTTCATAATAATATTTGAAAATTTGTATGCGTGGCATGCTACACAAGTTCGTTCTTAGGAAGAGGCATAAAACAACAAGCTTTGGGAAAGTTTCCATTTGGAAATTCAAATTTTGGTCAGACCTAGTAAAGGAAGAAGTAGTGAGTAGACCTGGTGAAGGAAGAAACAATGAGTAGACCAGGTGAATTCATAATTAGTGATCATACCTAGTGAAGGAATAAATAAAAAGAAGGCTCGGTGAATATTGGTGCAACTCACATAAAGAGATCGATGCCTCTTACTAAGTTGGTGGTTAGTAGTGGGGATTGGTGTCTCCAGTATATTAGTGTCTACAGAGATCTATAAGAGCAGGTTGGTGCCACTCAAACAAAGAGATTGGTGTCTCTTTCTAATTTGGTGCTTAGCGGTGGGGATTGGTGTCTACAGAGAACTATAAGAGTAGGTTGGTTCCTACCAGAGTTTGTACCAGTGAGGATTGGTGTCTCCAGTAGGTTGGTGCATATAAATAATTATAAAGAGAAGTTTTGTGGTTTTCTCCCAAAAGGTTTTCCATGTAAATATTGTATTCCATGTTCTACAATTAATAGATCTCATATGTGATTGTTTTCTTATGGTTGATGAATGTTTGAATAAGCAAAAATTGTATTATAATGATTCACCCCCCCCTCTCTTAGAATAAGTGTGTGCTCAACACACTGAATCATTATCATGGACAATGTCTATTTCATATAGTCCTATCTATCATACAAAAAACTTTCCTTTGAAATATTTATACCGCGAATCAACAAAAGTGCCCAATCCCCTTCGTGAAATTTATTCTTCTTGATGAATTGGTCATGCCATTTATTTATTTTTCATTGAATTATGTCAATTTGTTGTATGGAAGCTTGATGAAATTCATCAAGTTCGTTAATTTGATTTGAATGGTGTCATTGAGCCTCTATAAGATCCATGTTATCATGTAATCCTATATGTAAATATTTTACTTCAAAATTGATTAGAAAGACAACCTACTTACCGTCAACTAGCTCATATGGAGTAAATCTAGTTGTATTACACCATGTTGTTTGAAAATACCATATTTCTTATGGAAATCTATCATCCCAATCTTTCTGATGAATTTTTATTGTCTTCGTTAAAAAGGTCTCCAAAACATTATTGGTTACTTCAACTTGGCCATTGGCTTACGGGTGATATTGTGTTGAGTTTTATGCCAAATTTGATATTTCTTGGTAATAGACTGAATGAGATTAGAAGTAAATTGGGTCCCTTGATTGGTGATGATCTCTGTTGGTACGCATAACCAAACAAACATTTATTCATATACAAATTATGTCACTGTTGTGACATTCCCCAAAAATAAAATATTTCTGAAATTTAAAATTGATTGGAAAATTTTTCGTTTTTAGTAAATTCAAATTTGGAATAATTTTGCCATTTATGGCAATTTTGAATTTTGAATTTTATAATTGTAATAAATTATTATGACTGTTGGGCAGAGATTTGATTTGACCCAACTAACTATTTAACTGTGACACTTATATGAAAACAAAATATTTTATACTAATTGCAGGAGACAAATGGAATAGCCATGTAAAAAATTCAGCTGACCATGACTCCATGAGTGGGGAACATGTTGGAACTACCTTTGGGATGATTGTTACAAGTGGAAAATCATAGATTTGGCCATTGGCATCCCTTGAAAATCAAGGATTTAGATAGCTGCGAAAATTCCCAAGGGGGAAGAAAGACCTAGGAAAAAAAGGATTGTTCTATATATAGCATATGTGAGGAGGTAGGACGCTGCCGAGTATGCTGGGGAAAAGAGACTATTGAATTTTTTCCTTGCTGTTATGAACACTATTGATTGAGTGTGAGGCAAGAGGAATGTGCGGAAGTTGAAGGACATTGCTGAGGAGAAGTTTCCAAGTTCTCCCTTATGGATTCATGGTCAGGCTAGGGGGTGAACCGGGCAAGTGAATTGGTTGCCCAGTTCTAAGGTTGGGAGAAATGTGGTTGTTCCTTTTGTCTTTCACACATCATTTCAGATATGTTATTCTGCCCCCTTATCTGGCTGAGTTCTATAGGGTTAAATGCTTGATAGAATGATATATACTAGTTCTGAATGGATTACCTTTGTTACATCTTATTATTGTTATATACTAGTTCTGAATGGATTACCCTTTGTCGCATCTTATTATTGTTATATACTAGTTTGGAATGGATTATCTTTGTTGCACCATAATTATGTTATGAATAATCCGTAGGTTTTTTCTTACCTGAAAGAATAAGCCTGGCCAAACACCGGGAAGAATAAATTATGTAAATTGGATTACTTCTTTGAACATGATAAACACTATAGGAAAAACCCACGAGTAAATCGTATTGTAGGTTGTAGTTGTCTGCATTTTGAAATACAAGTATGAATTCAATTTGAAATACAAGTATGAATTCAATAATGTATATATATATATATATATATATATATATATATATATATATATATATATATATATATATATATATATAGTTATGGTCGAATACTTATTATCTGGTACACAAAAATATGAGAGGAAGTATGAATTTTGGCTAAGAGTCTTCCATGTACAAACTAAACAGTTGTGATCTTAGGAGATAACTGTAATCCTGTTTAATGAAGAATTACAAGATGATTTGATCTTTGGAACTACAGTTCGAACTGTGAGAATTGAATTTTGGATTAAATCGGCTAATATTGATAAAATTACCAAGACTAATCACGAGAGGTGCGAAGGCCCAAGGAGATAAAAGGACATCCTGAAACTTCACAGGATTACACAGACCTATGAATAAGTTGATAAATATGTACACAATAGCATAATTGATTAGAAATAAAAAAGAAAACCTTGACACGATCACATAATAGACGCAAATTGAATTATTTATTATCATGCTTTTTGGAATCAATCACATATGAGAGACACACACAGTCAACAATAATCGAGTTCCTTTATTCAATTCAAGATCCTAATTTTTTTTAAAGAAGCAAGCATGGCGTTAAATAGATCTAAAATGATGAAATAAACAATAAGTTATATCGTTAATCAGGAGGGAACTCCTGAAATCCTTTTGCGAAAATACATTACATAACTCATCTAGTTTGAGACACTTAAATACCCCTTACTGTGTAGTATCCAATGAAAGGAAATACTCCCCCAAAATGGGTTACTTTTATGATTTTGAAACCGAAACATAAACTACATTGATAATAGAAAGATTGGAAAGGACTATGCCTTCCTCTAGAACCAAAAGGATGAGACAGAGAAGGTTACGGGCATGGAACCTGAATACCTTTGTTTCCATGGACGGGCGCGGAGATCCGGTACCATACTTTGGTGAAAACTCTGCAAAAGAATACCATCGAAACATTAGGACATTACAACAGAAATATGAATAAAAATAACTACATAATATCACTTAAACAGATCGTGTACTTATCTAGTAATTACTGAGAGTGTGCTCCTTTCCAGTAGTGTTTGTTCCCAAAACCGAACGGGGAGGAGTGATATTGAGTAAGAATGATGGGTACCCTCGCATCAAAAAGGGTCCCATCTTTAGATCAATATCCAATTCCAGAAAAGATTATGCAAGAAAATACGATTCTCATAATTAAAATAACCTTTTCAATACCAAACCTCAAAAACACTATATAGTGGATGAATATTCTATAGTTACTGAGGTGCAAATGAAGTCAGAGATTTTACTATACCAGACCCTCATAAGTTAATAAAATTAAAAAACAGTTGATTAAAAAACCACCAAATTTTTAATATGCAGACGGATCATAAGATTAACAAAAGAAATGTTTGGATAACATAATGCGGTAAGACAGTGCAGAATCTGCAAGGAACTATCAGTGCAACCCCAATCCTAGATAATGAATCTATGAAGGGAATATCCGGATTTTCCTGGGGATTACGAGTGATGGGTAGAAAGGCTTTACTCAATACCATTCGCATAAATTCCACTAAGATGGGTTTATAGATTCCACGAACGAAACTTCATTCAATAAGGACAGAGATACACTGCAATAATAGAAATTTACTTCCACATACCTTTAACCTCTAGAATTGGGGAAAGGTGTTGTGAAAATGTAATACCAAATGTTGTTATAGAAACAATAAAGGAGAGTGGTACAAGTGAGACCTAAAGGAAATTCTCATGAAGTACCGGGAAAACATCAAACGAGACACCAAACCCTTCAAACCACCTCAAACAGAGGATGGGTCAATAATAGAAACTAACTATCCGGAAGGGAGGAAAATTCTAGAACCCTTTTTCCCTGAGATTTAACAGTAAGGGAGTAGTTAACCACAATAAAAAACAATCACTAAGGCATGCAGATCAATCCATGGCGATTTCAAAGGAAGGAGAACTCGCTTTGAAATCCACAACTAGAGATGCAGGAATAAAGTGAAAACTTACTAGTTGGTGAGACAGAGGTGTCGCCTCCATAAGAGAAAATCCTCGTAGCGGTGTTCCCTTCACCAAGGAGTCGATATCATAGAGCTAAGTTTTCAGAGGTCCTCTCATGACAAAATAAAATTTCGGCGAACTAGAAAACCCTTACCTCAAAGATTAAAGGCTACGGGTACAAAAGGCCAGGTGATGTGATAGACTTGGTGCACCCTTAGTGGTTAACTTGTCAGGTAATGGCCTAGACATTTTCATATGCCTTACCCATGTTTAATTCCATCGCCAAGATTAAATGCTTGTCAGACCTACCTCTCCCTTAACATTCAATGGGCTACGGCTTAAGGGAGTGCCTTTGCAACTCATAGGAACCTCTAACCCTAAAGTACCATGAGCGTAGTTAACACAGTGATCAGTTGTCATTACAGTTGGACAGGTGGTACCGAGTGGGATGGATAAACGGGTGGAGGGTGATCGTAGATTCGTACTTTGAGTTACTTGGGAGGCCTTAAATAACCACTAACCATATCTTGATGCTTCTTTCATTAAAGTGGTTTGTTTACATTATATTAAAACATTACGAGGAGGAATATAATCTAACCCCACTCTTTCCTAAGTCATTTTGGATCATGCTTAGATTGAATATGTGTATAGTCTAACGTAGGAGTCTTCGACTAGAAGCCCCAAAATTGTTGTAGGTTAAACCTATGGTAATGGTTATAGAGTACATAGATAGTAAATTTATTATAATCACGGGACTTTAAGTAAACTTTAAAAAATGGAGTAGGCATTTTCTTATATCATCGTTTTGAAACTTTAAAATTGGGTGTTAATGAAATTCGATGATAGTGAGGACTCTAGAACCTCTTCAGAATCAGGCAATATAATAAAGATCCTACTACTCTTGAACATCAAAGCTATTCAAAGATGAATGTATAAGTAAAAGGGAATAATAATAATAATAAATTATTTGGCAGATTTGGAGGTTTATTACATATGGTATCAAAGAAAAGGTTACAACACTGGACCTGAATAGGGCAACATTAGTTTTTTAACATGTATTATGATTTATGCAAAACTAATAAACCTTTTTGTTATAGAAAGAAAACCTTTCCGTTTGTGTGGGTTATGGCAGCTCAGGATGATGCAGAAATTAGGATGGAAGGAAATCTGGAGCAGAGACCTCCAAGAGATCCAAGACAGAACAATGATAGAAGCTCACCCATGGAAGTGTTGGAAACAATGAGGAACCTTATCGTTGAACCGTAGGTTTTCAAAGCCGACAACAAGAAACTGAAGAAAGAACAACAGTAACAACAAGAGATAAACGAAGTCTTGTTGCGCACTATAGTGACCAAGAAAATCCCAAGGGACGATAACCATGATGAGGAAGCTAGCAAGAGAGCCTCTAAGAACTCTGGGCCAGAAATAGAAAAGGGAGACAGTTCATCTAAAGGAATACCTTTAGCTGAAGACAAATTTAAAAAAGACAAGAAAAGAAAACAAGTATACCACCTTGAAGGAGAATTTAAAAAGATTAAACCGACTACCTTTGACGGAGAATCCAGAACAGGAGAGGAAGCTAAAGCGTGGTTGTTGGACATCAAAAAATACTTCCAGATCTACAACTACTCCAGCAATATGAAGGTCATAATGACCATCTACAATTTGAAAGGGAAGGCCAACATTTGGTGGCAAGATCTGAAATTGGCAAAAGGCCTAAAGGAGAAACTATTGGAATGGTTTGACTTTAAGAAGTATTTCAAAAAAAAGTACCTTTTTGAAAGCTATTACGAAAGGAAAATGAAAGAATTTTATGAGTTACGACTTGGACAGATGATGATGGAAGACCTTATAAATAAATTTATGGAATTACTAAGGTTTGTACCATACATCCGGGAGGATAAGGTAAAAATCTAGTGATTCTTAAGTTGTTTACCGCAGACCTACAGGGACAGAATTGAATTTGACAACCCCAAATCCTTGAGTGAAGTATTCAAGAAAGCACGAATATGCTACGATTAATATAAACAATGAGCAGAGTTTCCCAAAGCCTGGAAGTATAAGAAGCAAGATCGTATGAACCAATGGAAGAAGGGATACTAGCCATCTCCGTATTGAAATGCAACAAAAGGATTTCCAAGAAAATATTTTCACTCGAACCATATGAATATGCAAGGCAATGTTAAATTGATAAACCTGGGAATGAAGAAGTATGGGGACATCCCCCATGAACCACTAAAGTGTTGGGAATGTGGAGAACCTCATATAAGGAGGAACTGTCCTCGTTTAAGTACAACAAACAGAACTGTTGTTCATAATTTACAGGAAGCCTTGACGGTGGGAGACAAGGGCAGAAGATTGCATTAGATTAATGTAGCCATAGACGACCGACAATCTGACCACCAATCCTCTATGGTAGAAATCGAAGGTAAAATCAATAACACCCGAATTTCCATTTTAATTGATCCTGGAGCTACGTTAAGTTATATCACTTCGGGAGTAGTAGAATCAAATAAAATTAAGAGGACGAAACACATAAAATCATGGCTGGTACGATTAGCAACAAGAACTAAAAGGAAAGTGGTTGACTTTATTTCTGATTTTGAATTTAACTTAGATGGTCAAAACATAAAAACAAATATGAATATTCTACCACTAGGATCCTATGATATGATCATCATAATGGATTGGTTGGAAAGACACAAAGCAGTTCTAGATTGTTATACAAAGACACTTAACTATAAAGATGATTGTGACACTACTAGAACAACCCAAGGTATACAAAAAACTAGTATCTGTTAGACAAGTTACAACAATGTAGTTCAAGAAATGTATGAGAAAGGGGTGTCAAATTTACACCATCCAAGTAAAGAATATGTTATAAAAAGAAGATAAGCCGAAGCTAGAATATTTTACTGTCCCGCGTGAGTTTAGAGACATGTTTGTTGATGAGATACCGGAATTACCTCCTACAAGGGAAATAGACTTCTCCATAGACCTACTATTGGGGTCAGCCCCTATCTCAAAAGCACCTTACCGAATGAGTTTACCTGAATTGAAAAAACTAAAGATACAACTGCAAGAATTGTTGAACAAAAAGTATATCAGACCCATTGTTTCACCATGGGGAGCACCAATCCTCTTTGTGAAAAATCAAGATGGTACTCTAAGACTATGTATCGACTATAGACAATTGAATAAAATGACTATTAACAATAAGTACCCCTTACCTAGGATAAATGATCTGCTTGATCAAGTAGGTGGGGCCAAGATATTTTCAAAGTTAGATTTACGATCCGGTTATCATCAAGTGAGGATAAAAGATGAGGATATAAACAAAACAACTTTTCGAACAATATATGGACACTACAAATTCATAGTCATACCTTTCGGACTCACTAATGCACCAACCACCTTTATGTGTCTGATGAACAGTATTTTCAGTCAATACTTAGACAAGTTTGTGGTGGTATTTGTTGACGATATTCTGATTTATTTGAAAATAGAGGAAGAACATGATGAACGCTTAAGAATAGTTTTTGCAAACATTGAGAAAACACAAACTGTATGCCAAATTTGATAAGTGCGACTTTTATAAAAAGGAAATACAATATTTAGGACACACAATTTTAGCAAAAGGCATTGTCGTCGACCCTGAGAAGATAAAAGCCATTATAGAATGGTCAGTGCCAAAGGACGTGTTATCACCCCATAATTTATGGGAATCAGCTGATGACTTGGATATTATCTGTATCTGGTGATTTGGTTGACAAATGATATTGCATTCTTCAAATAATTTGTGAGAAAGAAAAAAGAAAGAAAAAGTGAGAAAGAAAAAAGAAAGAAAAAATGAAAAAGAGAAAGAAAAAGAAAAGAAAAGAGGGCTAAAAAGAATTGAAATAAAGGCCCCGTGCAATAATAGCAACTTGGTCATACCTTTTAAGCATGACCAAGTTCTTTTAAATTTTCAATGTTGATAGGTTAGTGAATGCATCTGATCACACTATCTAATCTTGGTCAGATAGCCCCTAGGTTAGAACTAGTGAATAAATCTGATCAGACCATCTAATCCTGATCAGATAGCCCCTAAAAAGAATAAAATCTTGTCCCAACTGTTTAATCTAGGTCAATTGTCTTGTGACAGTAGGTTAGGACGTAGATTAATTGCCTTGCCTCCCTTGCCAAAATGAAGCCAGATTGATAAAGATGTTACCCCGTGACTCCAATGCCTAAATGTAATTGAATTGATATCCCCTTGGTGGTGTATATGAGAAATATCGAAAGAAAACCCATATGAATGCCCTTATCCTAAGTTTTTCCTACATATGACATTTTCCGCCCCCTACCTATGTATCGTTCACTTTTCAAAAGCTCAGATCACGACGCTGGGATCAACGGCTCACAGTTGATTCCGGACCCCCCTTAGTGTTCTTCTTTTAACCGAAAGGGGGGGGTCCGAAGCCAGCGATAACTTTTGCATAGATATGGACGGTCCAGGAAGGACCGTGCAAATCCACGGCTTACAGTGGATTTCGGACCCCCCCCTCCGTTCTGCCTTTAATGGAGGGGGGGGGTCCGATATTGGTTATAATACAGGCGTAGATCTGAACGGCTCTAAGAAGAGCGCTTGAATTGATGATCCACAGTGGATTTAGGACCCCCCCCCCTCTGTTCTACCTTTAATGGAGGGGGGCGTCCGAAATCGGTGTTAAAAAGTGAGCAGAGATCTGCGGTCAGAAATCCAGCGCGCAGATCGACGGATCGCGGTGACTTTCAGACCCCCCTTGGTATTCTATATTTAATCAAAGGGGGGGGGTCTGGAAATGAATCTTCCTCACGACGGGCCCCCTGTTACATGTGTCGTCGCCCTATTGGTTCACGAGTCCCATCCTCCACTTGCTGTCTGACACCCCGTCGCCCCTGGATGTCACCCTCCACTAAGCCCACTTGTCCCACTCACGTCTGGGTCTGAGTCCCATCCCGTTACTACTGCAAGTCCTTGGTGTCAGCGCCATAATACCCTTCACTCATGAACAACCCTCTTTGGCGACTTTCCCCCCCAATCACAAACCTCCACGTCAGTCGTCCGTATACTCCGATTACCGTCATCTACCATATCACCCCAAGTGGCCCGTTATACATTAATGACAGGATAAAATGCCCGTTGTCATGCTGACCTTTTTCCCGCGTCCGACCGACCCAGTTTTAAATAAAAACATCGTTGTGCCCGTTTTCATTCGCTATTCATCCCTCGCGCCAGAAACCATCCATCGCACCAGAGAACTTATCTATCATATTTCCCTTGATTCCCCGTCGTTTCCCTCCACCACCGGTAGACCCCACTAACGTTGTTTGTTGCAGGTACAGTCGCTGAGATGGCGTCTAAAACGAGGCCAGCTGAAGAGGAAGAGAATCTGTTTGTTCCTCCTCCTGTCGATCTTGATAAAATCCCTCTGGTAGACAAGGACCGCTTGATCGCGGACACTACATGCAGCTTTGATTTCTCTGATCTTCAATCATGGCTCCGGGAAGTTTTCCTAGACCAGAGTGACGAGATTGGACTCTGGGAGTCCAATTTGCCCCTATATCTGTTCCCCCAAGTCCACCATTTCCCAGAGTTTGCACTCAAGTACCAAGCTCACTACGTCCCCGAACAGAAAGCCATTGCTTCCTCCTCTGGGGACGTCCTCTTCTTCATTACCCCAGAGGATATCGACCAAATGATGCAGATAACCCGCCCGGAGTCTGTAACCCCATTCAACCTGGAGATCCTCA
>ML821161.1:97077-117923 GCA_009831015.1 Picea engelmannii
ATTTTCAGAGACAACACTTAGGCATAGTCAGTGCTGATGATTGTAACTGTTGAGTTTAAGAGGGAGTGTTAAATATAATGTAACCTCAACAGTCTGACTGTACACTGCCAGCTGTACTGGACAGTTGTACTTTCTATTTTGTCTTGCTTGAGCCTATTTAGCTCAGCCATCTCCCATTGCATTGTAACATCTTCTCAGAACTTCTTCAGTACGTACTTCTTCGTACATTTCAATATACTGTTCTATTATTTTCTCTCTGCATTTCCTGCTTCACAATTTATCATAGATTACAAAACTAGTTACCGATTCCCCTACATTTAAAAAAACAAATTCACCATAACCCTTTTGGTTTCCCATTCACACCATAGACATATGCATTATAACTTGTATCCAACCTCAACTCACTCTATCATCATTTACAGACATGAGTTCCCATACTATATTTCACAGATGAAAGAGATTCCCATACTATATTTCACAAATTAAGCTTAAAGCCATTTACAGAGACGAGTTCTCATACTATATTTCACAAATTAAGCTTAATGCACTATGGACAGAAGAGACAATACGCGTAAATCTTTTCAGAGAATTACACACAGCTCTGGTTACATCAGCAAACCGATGGGCGAATAACAGCTACATTACGAAGCCAGGAGCATAAGCTGATGCAAGATTATTCCGTGTCCACGGAATACCAGAAGCACGGTAAGTGTTTACATCACGAGCAGTACGAAAAGTGTAAGCTCTTGCCCGCATACGTGAAACAATTCTGCGCAAAAGCGAGCTGAGGCCGCGAGCTGAAGCAGAGAGGCGAGTGAGCATTAAGGGTATGTTCCTGCACGAGGGAAGCCATATCTCCAGCGAGGAGAGGAGCTCCAAGATGGCTGCAAACATCTTATAGTCTAACCTTACAATCCTCTTTGAATGAGATAAGCAGCTCCTCTCTAAGTGAGATCAGCAGTGCTTACAATCTGTGCGATTAACCTTCATCGGCCTCAGAAATGTAGATGTGTTTTGTTATCATGTCCTGTGAGTATGCTTGCTGTATCGTTTTCACGTGTTTTCCGAAAAAAAAACTGTCAAACTTGTTTTTGCAACATAAATTCCTCTCCGCGCAAAAAAATCCATCAACAAAGGAAGAAGAAAATTGGAAACTTATCCATGAACAAACTAGGAAGAAAATTGGAAACTTTCCAACCACTCACAGGCCCTCACTGCAAACAAAAGACAAAAGAGACATACTCCATCAAACCCTCACCACCTTCCTTCAATGGAGGTGGGGTCTTTATCTCTATCCGAACGTTCAAACCACTGAATCATTATCATTATTTTCATGACCCACATAACCATCCAATTCTCATATGCTCTAAAATTTAAACTAATACCACAAAACAAAGTGAAGTTAGTTATTACACACCAAGGTGGGAAGTAACATGGGCCCCTCATATCACTTGGGAAGTAACATAGGTGGCCCCTCTTATCACTTGGGAAGTAACATAGGTGGGCCCCTTATGGCTTGTCAGTGAGATGTGATGTCTACCTACCTATTTAGAGGTGGGCGTTCTATCTCAATTATGGTTGGTTGTAAGCTTTTAAAATTATGCCAAGTCTTGTTTATGAAAATTAAACATGTCATACATGGAATCAAACTTTTTATCTCACTTTCACTAATAGACCTTTACCATTCACATCAATACTTTTGTGCTCCATAGTGAAAGGACCTTTACCATTTACATCAATGCTTTTGTGCTACATACTTTCATAAACCAAAACCAAGTGTATGACAAACCTTTATCTCACTTTCACTAAATAAACAAACTTCTTTTAACATTCACATTAATACTTTTTGTGCTCATACACAAACTCCTATAGTACTTTTTTGTATGAGGAACATTTATCTCACTTTACCAAATAAACAAACCTTTTTAACATTTATATTAATATTTTTTTTTTACTCTTTTACATTTACATTAATATTTTTTTCCCATATTCTTAAAGCAATCATTTACATTAATATTTTTTTGCCATATTCTTAAAACAACCATATGTACATTAAAGTTATCAAAATGACATGTTACTTTATCTATTTATCTGAGTTTAAAAAAATCTTAATACTTCATTGATGAGTTTAAAAAAAACTATTTACATGTACATTAATGTTATTAAAATTACATGTTATTTTATCTCTTCATGGATGAATTTAAAAACATCTTAATACTTCATTGTATGAAGAACATTTATCTCATTTATCTCACTTTTACTAAATACACAAATCTTTTTAGCATTTACATTAATATCACATCAATACTTATTAAAATTGTATGTTACTTTATCTCACTTTTACTAAATAAAAAAATCTTTTTAACATTCACGTTAATACCACATCAATACTTATTAAAATTGTATGTTACTTTATCTCTTCATAAAAAAAAATCTAAAAAAACTTAATACTCCATTGTGTGAGGAACATTTATCTCACTTTCACTAAATAGACAAACCTCTTTAGCTTTCACATCAATACCTTTTGTATTTACATACACAACAATGCTTATCAAAATTTATCTTACTTTATATCTTCATCGATGAGTCTTAAAAAATCATAGATAAGCATTACTTTATATCTTCATCGACGAGTCTTAAAAAATCATAGCTAAGCATAATGTGTAGGTAAAAATTACTTGTGTGAGGAACATTATTTCACTTTCACTAAATAGACAAACTTCTTAACTTTCACATTAATACCTTTTGTATTTACATGCACAACAATGCTTATCAAAATTGTATCTTACTTTATATCTTCATCGATGAGTCTTAAAAAACCATAGCTAAGCATAATGTGTAGGTTAAAATTACTTTCAAAGGATGTTGAGTTATAGTAATAAGAAAGAATAATAGAATTGATGTATGTTTTGTATTTTTTTATTTAACAAAGTACTAACATTTTTTTGAAAGAAATATATTTATTAAGAACTAGGTTTGGATTTCTTAGAGTTTGTATCATCATTGTTATCATAATATAAAAGAAAATAAGATTAGTAGTTTGACCTGGAATAACAGAGGTTAAGCTTCAAATTCAAAGATGAAATCTAAACCGATGAAGATATGGGGATTTTTCCCTCCTTCATTGCCCTTGGCAACTTTTTTTGTTTTCTTTACTCTCTAAAATTTCTTTCTTTGATCCTCTCCATTTGCCATTGTAGACTTCCCAACTGCTTCTTTTAACTCCTCACTTGCAACCTCAAACCCCCATGATGGGACTGCTAAATGCTATCATTTTAACCTATCTATTTAACAGTTTTGACAATCTTGTGTCTTGAATAAAGGCCCTTTTTTTATCTTCATAGTCTCACTTTCCACTTGTTCTAGCTATGACTCTCGAAATGTACATTTGGATTGTGTTTTCACCTTTTTCTTGTTTATACTATGAATTTAGAGTAGGAAGATAGGATTTTGTTAAAATGTGAATAAAGTGTTGCTAATAATAAATCTTTAGCATGGATAAAACAAACCACAAGTTATGCCATTGCAAAGTATCCAACAAATTGATTCAATGATTCATTGAAAATTTCATCCCTCTGTTGTGTGAGAGCTTTCTCAAGCAATAGATTAATAGAATCTTTTGCTCCATCGATTCTCTTTTATCCCGCCATGGAGGGTTTCTTGGGTGTGCAAGAGAAATTGTCCTTAAGAGAGAAAATCTCAAGACCCAACGTTCTATATTCATACCTCGTAGGGGACATGCACTGAAAAACAAGCAAGAGCATCATGCTATGATACCATTGATCCAGATTATTTTTTAGAACGAAATGAAATCAGAGATATTACAATGAAATACACATAAATATTGCCAGAAACAAAGAAATACAATAATACATGATTTCTATTAATGAAAGAAATGCACAAATACTGTAAAATTATAGAGTGAATGAACTCACTAGAATGGTGGCATATTATCTCTGAGAAGAGATGTGATGGCTAAGCTCATTAAAGATAAGATGATTGTTACAATGAGGCTCCATAGGCCTTTTTAACATAAGGAAAATCCAAAACCATAACCCTGGAAGATGAAAATCCAAAAGGTTTGCGGGCCCCGATGGGGGTAGTTGATACTTCAACTTTATGGGGGCATAACTTTTGCATATGATCTCTTTTTGGGGTGCTCGATACACCATTGGAAAGTTCTATCCAAGAACACATTCCGACTGGCTCAAGTAAGCTCCATTGGCAATTTCGTGGGCCCTAAATCCCCCAAAAACCGTCGTTTAGGACCCGAAAAACTATCGAAAAATGACCCTAGAAGTTTGGGACCCGAAAAACTATAGAGGTGGAAGACTCTATTTTGAGCCAGTGGAATAGGTGGATGGCCACCGATATCCATCTATACCAATCCACACCAACCAAAGTATTATAAAGACGACCCTAACAAAAAACCTCCCGAAAACTAGTCCAAGACACAAGAAAGTGAGGTGGGGTCTTTATCTCTATCTAGACATTCAAACCACTTAATCATTATCATTATTTTCATGACCCACATAACCATCCAATTCTCATAGGCTCTAAAATTTAAACTAATACCACAAAACAAAGTGAAGTTAGTTATTATACAACAAGGTGGGAAGTAACATGGCCCCCTCTTATGACTTGGGAAGTAACATAGGTGCGGCCCCTTATGGATTGCTAGTGAGATGTGATGTCTATCTACATGTTGAGAGGTGGACATTTTATCTCAATTATGGTTGGTTTGTGAGTAATAAGATTTTAAGATTATGCTGGGAATCAAACCTTTTATCTCACTTTCACTAAATAGGCATTTACCATTCACATCAATACTTTTGTGCTCCATACTGAAAGGAACAGGAACCAGAACCAACTATATGACAAACATTTATCTCACTTTCACTAAATAGACAAGCTTCTTTAACATTCGCATTAATACTTTTTGTGCTCAGAGACAAACTCCTCTAATACTTCTTTTTATGTGGAACAATTATCTCACTTTCACTCAACAGACAAACTTTTTTAACATTTACATTAATATTTTTTTACCTTTTTACATTTATATTAATATTTTTTTCCCTGTCCTTAAAAGAACTATTTACATGTACGTTAATGTTATCAAAATCAAAATTGCATGTTTTTTTTAAATAACAATAATTATATTACCTTGCGAAAGAAAAAAACTTACATGTCCAGATATACATGTGAGTAAGCCAACTGTTCTGGCACCGATGTGGAAACTAGAACACAAAGGCATGACATATGTCCATAGTTATATGACTTGCAAAAAAGACAACAACTATCAAAATACAACCAAGGTACTTGCCACCTATTATGCCACTCTTGTGGAAACCAGAACATTCAGTGGACTAGGTGCCCCGACCTGAGCCATAGACAATCGAACCTAAGCCTATCGGGCCTGAATCGAAGACTGAACCAAAGATTGACATAGGAAAAATTGAAAAAAAATTTAGCCAATGACTCAAAGAAAAAATACTACAAGAATCTATGCATGTGGCGAGCCAGGGCATCCATCGTGACAGATTCTAAAGATGAAGGGTTGATAGCACGTCGAGAAATGACTCTTATCAGGCTCATTTGACAGGGAAGCATAGAGGGCATCCAGGCATTTTCCAAAGAGGCTCTGGTGATGTTGTTGCTCAACCAGGTCCCTCCTCATTTAAAATATCAAAACCAGGTGTTCATCCATGAGTCGATGGGATTCTGGAGCTGGGTGGTTGTCTGCTTGAGCCTAAATCTCCTCCAAGGTAGAAACAATGGAGTTGAAGGCCGCAATTGAGTCCGTGACGAGGTCTTCTTCCATGGAGGAAGTTGAATTGCATCCTGAGTGGCCCTCTAGAGGTAAGTCCTCTTCTTCCACTATGCATCCCATAACGATTGACCCTTGTATTGGATTGGTGGTGCAGGTAGTAGGATAGCGCTCCAAGACAGTCGAGGGAAGGAAAGGAAAAAATTCTGTCAATTTGGGCAAAAATTCTTCTTCCACTAGGCAACAACCTTGGAAATTCTTAGTGCTCGGAGGACGTGTTTGTTGTTGAGCCTACACATGCCAATTGAGCCTTGAGAGTCCTAGAGAGCCATCATCTGAAACTAGAGTTTGAGAGGTAATCCCCTGGTCGTGGTGAGGCCATAGCTCTGAGGGTCTTGCGCAGGCCAATTCTCCCTCGAAGAGCCCAGGTAGTCTCTGCCTAGCCTGAGAGCTTGAGAGGCAGTCCTCGACCAGTTGTGTCATCCAAATATACCGTAATAGGTAGGCCCTCAACAGGGCTTTCCCCGTTCTCTTGGCATATATGCGCAGGGCACCAAGCTAGCGAAAAAACCGTAGCAATAAGATAAGTCGCAGGGTAGGATCAATAGAAGAATGTTGTGCTTCGAGTGCAAATGATCTAAAAATAGGGGGCTGACTTGTTATTCTATGCAAGCACCCTCTACTCCATTAAAATAAACTTCAGGACCTTACTCAATGTCTTAGTTATGCAAGATAAATTATGTGCCAAGTTTATGCATCTTCTAGGTGTTTATGTGTGAGGAATTTTTAATGGTTAAATATGTTGTTTAAAGAAAATACAATAGCAACATAAGTGCAACAAATATAACCAACAAACTCACAACAATAACAAGATGATAAAGGATTTCACCCCCAACTGGGCTACATCTTCTTGAGCCTCCATCAATGGACTAGGCTCTCTGGGATTAGTTTGTCTAAAATTATTTTACAAGATGCTTCTCAACTCAAATGGATTTACTGACTATACCATTGGGTTCAAAATACATAAAAACCCCAAAAATGACTAATAGAACTCTGAAAATGGATCATGGCTCATCCGGGCATGACCTCTTCTACATGTGGCCTTGAGCTTCCCTGAGCTTCCTTGTGGAAAAAACACCTAAAAAAGTCCTCAAATGCCTCTGAAACCTATCCCAATGTGTTCAGAGATTAACAATTAGTCAAGAATGACTATTCAGTCACAGAAAGTAGACTTGGGCTCATCTGAGCATGGCCTCCTTCAATGGTGGCCCTAAGCTCCCTAGAGCTCCTGAAATTTCAAGGTAGAAAAACCTGTAAAATAAGTCTCCAAATGGCTTTGAAAATAGTTTCAATGGATTCAGAACATCCAAAAACCTCTAGCTAGGCTTTTTCGGCACCTCATTTGGCCAAAAAATGAAGAAGAAAGGCCTCCTGCCATTTTCCTCCTTCAAGCTTGTTGTCTCTGGTTCGCCAAAACACACCTCCTATGTGAGTAACCTGGCTTCTGGGCGTTTCCTGTGCCTAAACCCAGCACCTGCACCCATCTCCACAAAATGCGCCAATATGTCGCACCATTAGCGAAACTAAGCCCCCAAAGGCGGAGGTGTCGGGCACATGGGGGCCATGTGGCCACGTCCCAGTGAAAAATTAGGCACCTTTGCATGATTGAACCCAGGCGTGACATGTGGCAGGGCACGTGGGTTGGAGGACCATTTAAAAAAAAAAGCACGTGCAATTGTGGCATGGTCATATGGGTGCACATATGAAAACGGGGGCTGGGGCTAAGCCCCAGCCCAGACCCACGCCGAAAACAAATGAAAGTCACTTTAAATATATATAAACACATATATATAATAAGAAACACCTTGTGTCATGCTGATTGGGCGGCCTTTGCCAAGACATTGGAACTATGGGGGAGGTCTGGGCTTCAAACCCCACAAACTCCATAAAATTTTAAATACCCAAAACATTACACAATGCCACATGGTACCCCATGCCTGGGCCATGTGGCACCACCCCATTTGTTAATTAATGTACCATGTGTCGAAGGATGATTCGCCTACATCTGCCAATTGTCTGCCAATTCATCATATGCCACGTCACTTTCCACGTGTGATTCGTACCCTGCCACGTCAGCATATACAGACTGTACAATCATCAATTTTTTCCTCTTTGACAAATCAAACAGAACGCGATATCTCACTCATCCGATGTTCGTTTGACCCCGTTCGAAGTGCGTTAGGTTCATGACGACGAGGCCTAGGCTCCTGTTCATTCTGAAGTGATTCCAAACACTTTGATTTTTGGGCTAAATTTTGACCCCTGGTCCAGATTCTGATCACACCTTCCCACTGAAAGGCTTTTGGACCCACAAAAGCTGATGATTATCTGCCTGAGCTTCAATACTCTTATGCTTCCAAGTTCTATCAATTGATTCAACTTGAAAAGTCTTTTTGGCAATCACCTGGGTACCTTGACATGCCTTGCACTACAACTAGCTATGTACCTCAACCACTATTCTCTGGCTGTTGTTGACCCACTGTTCTCTTTGTGCTTGGAAGACTGCCATCCTTCCCACTGAGAATCAAGTCCCTCTTGTGAACTCTTTTTCGTCAACACAATCCACTCTACAATGGCTGCAAAAACTTCCCTGCGACATCTTGTCACAAACCAAGAAAACCATCAATCTTGAAAACAAATTTATACAAGACTGAAAATGATGCCAACAAAGTCTTTTTTTCTCTTCAAGCAACATACGCATTTTGTACTTCATCAAAGAACATGGCGTTTTTCTGCATCTTGGTGTACTCAATATCGACTTACAAGCCATCAAACACCATCAACTAAACATAAGTCGAAAAACATGATCGACACAACATAGTCATCAAGACAACATTGACACAAGTCGAGACTCATTTGAAACATATTGACATTCCAAAAGTCGACATTCATGATACACAATCATGTTACAATCATGAGTCATTCATAATGAACTATCACCAATTTCATTGTTTACACACACACAAAAACACATCCATGTGCATAGCTCTTCAACTCTCCTTCAAGTACAAACATAAGTACATAAACCCAAAAACATGGCTGCAACAAGTGAGTATCGTACCCCTCTTTTACATCCTCCTGGCAAAGTTGTGCAACAAAAAGAATGCCTTCAAAAGAATGCATTCACATGCAAACTTGCATTATACAAGTTAATATTAACTGCTGCAACTTGTCAAACTTTCAACAGAAATGCATACATAAGGCTGAAAAGTACATCTACAAACAAGAAATGCAAGCCTTACTTGTTCAACAAATCTAACCATTTCTTATCAAGCCATTTCAATGGTGACTTATTCTGCTGAAAATTGTCTTCTTGTGAATCATCTTGTCTCACATTGATGATGGAATCTCCTTTTCCATTCTTGCCTATCTATTTATCTATCTGCCTCTTGTGATGTGGATGAGTGGTTGGATGCAATGTCCAACATTGGTCAATGAGATGACCTCTCTTCTGGCAATGATTGCAAATTTTTTGCATCCTATTTTCAAGTTGCCTTTGCTTGGAAAGTTTCCTGAATGTGGTCAATCTTTTCCAACATATTGAAACATGATGGTTATCTAAACCACAATATGTACATGGACTTTTTCTGCCATTTTTACATGCAAATTTACCATGCTTAACATAATCAAAAGCAACTGAATGATAGGCAGAAATATACCTTGAACATTCACCTTTATCGCCTTCTTGAGGAGGTGAATTTGAAGAGTTACCAACTCTCCTTTGAAGAGCAACAAAAATGTTCTTGTCCTCATGGCTGTCACAACTCTCTTATTTCATACATGTGCATTCATCTTGAACACATACTTTGCATGCTTGAGGGATTGAACTTGCAACAAAATTTCTTGAACATTCACCTTTATCGCCTTCTTGAGGAGGTGAATTTGAAGAGTTACTAGCTCTCTTTTGAAGACCAACAAAGATGTTCTTGTCCTCATGGATGTTACAACTCTCTTGTTTCACACATTTGCATTCATCTTGAACACATACTTTGCATTCTTTAGGGATTGAACTTGCAACAAAAGTTGTTCTTGGAACGGTTTCCCTTCTCTCCTAAACTTTGGAATATGCTCTATATTTATGTTCATATCCAATACCCCTATACTTGGGCCTCTCCTCAACAACAATAGGCTCAACAATGCCTTGTGCATGCTTTCCTAACCCTTTACCTTCATATCCCATTTTTAACAATAACTTGGACCCTATTCCTCTAGTGTGATTTTCAAAAACACCAAAGCATTCATCTTGAGAGGAATTTGAAGAAAAACCAACATTACATACCTCATGTTCATGCATGTACTTGGTAAGGGTTTACTTTGCCTCATGGAGTTGAGTCTCCATCTCATGCAACGTTTCAAAAAGCTGGTGCTTCTCCTCCTTCATGGCCATCAACTTCTCTTGAAGGACAATGCTCTCCTTTCTATCTTCCCACATCTCTTGCACCACATCTCTCATGGTTAGAAACTCCTCCAACATCTCTTTGTCAAATAACTTGGCTAATGAAGATGTATGAGAGCTCTTACTATTTGAAGCTTCCTCCATCTTTGCAAGATATCAAACTTCAACACAAAACTTGCACAATAATGCCAACAACTAAATCTCTAGATATCAATGGAAATCACATGAGCAAAACTATGCTCTGATACCACATAATATGAAAATAGGGGGCTGACTTGTTATGCTATGCAAGCACCCTCTACTCCATTAAAATAAACTTCAGGACCTTGCTCAATGTCTTAGTTATGCAAGATAAATTATGTGCCAAGTTTATGCATCTTCTAGGTGTTTATGTGTGAGGAATTTTTAATGGTTAAATATGTTGTTTAAAGAAAATACAACAGAAACATAAGTGCAGAAAATATAACCAAAAAACTCACAACAATAACAAGATGATAAAGGAGTTCACCCCCAATTGGGCTACATCTCCTTGAGCCTCCATCAATGGACTAGACTCTCTAGGATTAGTTTGTCTAAAATTATTTTACAAGATGCTACTCAAATCCAATGGATTTATTGACTATACCATTGGGTTCAAAATACATAAAAACCCCAAAAATGACTAATAGAACTCTGAAAACGGCTCATGACTCATCTGGGCATGACCTCTTCTACATGTGGCCTTGAGCTTCCCTGAGCTTCCTTGTGGCAAAAACACCTGTAAAATAAATCTCCAAATGGCTTTGAAAATAGTTCCAATGGATTCAAAACATCCAAAAACCCCAAGATGGGATTTTTCGGCACTTCGTTTGGCCAAAAAATGAAGAAGAAAGGCCTCCTGCCATTTTCCTCCTTCAAGCTCGCTGTCTCTAGTTCGCCAAAACGCATCTCCTGTGTGAGTAACCTGGCTTCTGTATGTTTCTTATGCCTAAACCCAGTACCCACGGTGATCTCCACAAAATGTGCCAATATGTCACACCATTAGCGAATCTAAGCCCCCAAAGGCGGAGGTGTTGGGTGCATGGGGGCCATGTGGCCACGTCCCAGCGCAAAATTAGGCACCTTTGCATGATTGAACCCAGGCGTGACATGTGGTAGGGCACGTGGGTTGGAGGAACGTTTAAAAAAAAACATGCGCACAAGTCTGGCATGGTCATATGGGTGCACATATGAAACCGGGGGCTGGGGCTAAGCCCCAGCCTAGACCCATGCCGAAAACAAAAGAAAGTCACTTTAAATATATACATACATACATACATACATACATATATATATATATATAAAAACACATATATATAATAAGAAACACCTTGTGGCGCACCGATTGGGCGGCCTTTGCCAAGATGTTGGAACTATGGGGGAGGTTTGGGGTTCAAACCTCACGAACTCCATAAAATTTTAAATACCCAAAACATTACACGGTGCCACGTGGCAGCCCATGCCTGGGCCACGTGGCACCACCCCATTTGTTAATCAATGTGCCATGTGTCGAAGGATGATTCTCCCACATCTACCAACTCAGCATCTGCCACGTCGACATCATGCCAGGTCACTTGCCACATGTGAGTTGTACCCTACCACGTCAGGATGTACGGATTGTATAGACTGTACAGTCGACAATTTTTTGCCAGTTTGGAAAATCGAACAGAACCCGATATCTCACTCATCCTATATCCGTTTGACCCCATTCAAAGTGCGTTGGGTTCGTGATGATGAGGCCTATGCTCCTGTTTGTTTTGAAGTGATTCCAAACACTTTGATTTTTGGGCTAAATTTTGACCCCTAGTCCAAATTCTGACCAACAAATGCCCCATATAACATTTCCCACACAGTGAAAATACTAGGAGGGAAATGACATTGATGGCTTTGGTAGCCATTAGTGTAAGTGTGTTGGTTATCTCAAGGATTTTATTGAAGCCGAGGAGTTGATCCCCAACTTCCGTTAAGGCCTAGTGCATTAAGGCTTAACGTTCAAGCATGAGAGTCATCACGACTGGATAGGAAGAGAGGGTGGCAACAAGAGTCTTTAACTGCCCTCTTGATCGCCCTGTCCAATAACGCATATGACCCATGTGACCCATATGTCACCCCATCCAGGGATAAATCAAAACTGCATATTATTTTATCTCTTCATATTTAAAAAAATATTAATACTTCATTATATGAGAAAACATCATCAAACTTTTACTAAATAGAAAAATATTTTTACCATTCACATTGATACCACATCAATACTTATTAAAATTATATTTTACTTTATCTCTTCATCAAAGAATCTAAAAAAACGTAATACTCCATTGTATGAGGAACATTTATCTCATTTTCACTAAATAGACAAACCTCTTTAGCTTTCACATTAATACTTTTATGCTTTATCCTAAAAAGAACCATTTACATTTACATCAATGCTTATCAAAATTGTATCTTACTTTTTATCTTTATTATTGAGTTTTAAAAATCATAGCTAAGCATATTGTGTAGGTAACTGCTCTTAATAAAGAAACATTTTTCAAATTTTAAAGTTTATATATATAGATAGATAGATATAATTAATTAATTAGTTTTAGTATTATTAATATTATAAATTGGCATTCAACATACATTGTAAATTGATTTCAAAGGATGTTGAGTTATAGTAATAAGAAAGAATAATAGAATTGTTATATGTTTTGTTTTTTTTCTAATTAATAAAGTATTAACATTTCTAAAAATAATTATATTTATTAAGAACTAGGCTTGGATTTTTTTAGAGTTTGTATCATCATTTTTATCTTAACACAAAAAAAACAAGATTAGTAGTTTGACTTGGAATAACATAGGTTAATCTTCAAATTTAGAGATAAAATCCAAAATGATGAAGATATGGGGATTTTCTCCTTCTTGATTGGCCCTAGCAACTTCCTTTGTTTTCTTTACTCTCTAAAATTCCCTTCTCTGGTCCTCTCCCTTTGCCATTTTAGACTTCCCAAATGCCTCTTTTAGCTCCTCACTTTCAACCTCAGACCCCCATGATGGGACAGCTAAATGCTATCATTTTTACCTATCTATTCAATAGTTTTGACGATATTTTGTCTTGAATAAAGGCCCTTTTTTATCTTCATAGTCTCACTTTCCACTTGTCCTAGCTACGACTCCAAAAAGATATATTTGGATTGTGTTTTCACCTTTTTCTTGTGTATACTATGAATTTAGAGTATGAATATAGAATTTTGTTAAAATGTGAATAAAGTGTTGCTAACAATAAATCTTTAGCGTGGATAAAACAAACCACAAGTTATGCCATTGCAAAGTATCCAACAAATTGATTCAATGATTCATTGAACATTTCATCCCTTTGTTGTGTGAGAGATTTCTCAAGCAATAAATTAATAGAATCTTTTGCTTCGTCGTTTCTCTTTTCTCCCACCATGGAGGGTTTCTTGGGCATTCAAGAGAAATTGTCCTTAAGAGAGACAATCTTGAGACCCAACGTTCTATATTCAGACCTTGTTGGGGACATTCACTGAAAAACGATCAAGAGCATCTTGCTTTGATACCACTGATCCAAATTATTTTTGAGAATGAAATGAAAGAAGAGATATTACAATGAAATACACATGAATATTGCCAGAAACAAATAAATACAATAATACATGATTTCTATTAATGAAATAAATGCACAGAGACTTTAAAAATACAAAGTGAATGAACTCACTAAAACAGTGGAAGATTGTCTCTGAGAAGAGATGTGATGGCTACGCTTATTAACAATAATATGATTGTTACAATGAGGCTCCATAGGTATTTTTAACATAAGGAAAATCCAAAACCATAACCCTGGAAGATGAAAATCCAAAAGATTTGCGGGACCCGATGGGGGTAGTTGATACGTCAACTTCCCAGGGGTGTAACTTTTGCATATGATCTCTGTTTGGGGTGCTCGATACACCGTTGGAAAGTTCTGTCCAATAAGAACACATTTTGATTATCTCAAGTAAGTTCTATTGGAAATTTCTTGGGCCCTAAATCCACAAAAAAACATCGTTTAGGGCCTCAAAACAACCCTGGAAGTTTGGGACCCGAAAAACTATCGAAAAACTATCAAGGTAGAAGACTCTATTTTGAGGTAATAGGTGGGTGGCCACTGATATCCATTTAGATCAATCTTCACCAACCAAAGTATTATAAAGACGACCCTAACAAAAAACCTCCCAAAAACTAGTCTAAGACACAAGAAAATAAGGGTAAGGGAAAGGCGAAGAATGACACTCGAAAGTGGTGCGGTTTCCACAAAATCTACTAGCACAAAACTGATGAATGTCTCTCAAAATAGTCATTGGTGGCCAAGATCAAAGAAAAAGAGATGAAATCAGATTCATAATATGATTCATAAAATAATGGAAGGAGACATATCATCAACAAAGACCTCACTGCCACTGTCACAACCAAAACAATTCAACCAAAAGAACCGGGGTGACTCTATTTTAAGCACCAAAACAAATGAGGGTTTGGTTCTGCAAATCCGCAACAACCAAAGTATGATAAATATGAACCTAACAAAAAAACCTCATGAAAACCAGTCCAAGCCACATGAAAAGAAGGGTAAGGGAAAGACAAAGAATGACACTGGGAAGTGGTGCGATTTCCACAAAATCCCCTGGCACAACAATGATGAATGTCGCTCAAAACAATCATTGGTGGTCAAGATCAAAGAAAAATAGTCAAACCCAAATTCAGAATATGGTTCAGAAAATAATGGAAGGAGATAGATCATCGACACAGATTCGACTGCCACTATCACAACAACAAAAAAATCAACCAAAAGAACCAGCAGATCATGGAGAGGGGGAATGCCTCTTCCATTCAAAAATGTGGGTGAAGGGGACCCCACTGCATTTTATTGTGGATAGAAAAATCTAGAAGAACCTCATCTCAACAGATGTCGTCAAACAATTGGGATTGTCGACAACACCACACCCGTATCCATACAACATCGAGTGGCTTCACCAGGGCTGAGATCTTTGTGTCAACTAGTATTGCCACTTGTCCTATGACATCAAGCCTTTCAAGTATGAGGTATTGTGTGATGTTTCCCCGCTCGATGTCTGTGATGTTCTTTTTGTCCAATCTTATATGTGGAAGAGTCATGTTGTTTATGAGTCTCAACCTTGTAGTTTCATTGTTACTATGGGGGGTCAACTCTACATGATACCAGTGGTAGTTCCTATTACCGTCCCACCAAAGTTGTGCCACAAGGTAATCTCTCATACTGAAAAATTTATCCTTTTCACAATATGTTCAAAAGGTGAATAGAAGGACAATGCATCAACTACAGCCTTGGACCAAGACCTTTCTATCCAGCAGAAGAAGACTACAGAAGAGAAATAAGATATTGTTTCTCCACCTATGAGGGTGCCTACAAACTACCTAGTCAATCCAATATACAATAGGTTGGTTGAACAGATTCAACCTTGCCAGCAACAGGTTCATGACAACCTTCAACAAGCTAAGCAACACAACTTCTCTAGCAAGGAAAGCAACTCACCAAGGTTCAAAAAAATATCCCCTGGGAACTTGATGCAATGGGGACCATTGCTTCCTGAGGGGGGAGGATTGATACAGATGGATATTGGTGGCCACCCACCTATTCCACTAGCTCAAAATAGAGTTTTTCACCTCGACAATTTTTCGATAGTTTTCGGGTCCCAAAATTCCAAGGTCATTTTAAGGCCCTAAACGACATTGTTTGGGTATTTTGGGTCCATGAAATTGCCAAAAGAATTGGCCTGGACCAGTCAGAATGTGTTCTTATTGGCTATACCTTTCTAACGGTGTATAAAGTGTCACAAATGGAGATCATATGCAAAAGTTACACCCTCGGGAAGTTGACATATCCACTACCCCCATCGGGGCCCACAAACCTTTTGGCTTTTCATCTTCTGGGGTTAGGGTTTTGTATTTTCCTTATGTTAAAAAGGCCTTTGGAGCCTCATTGTAAAAATCATCTTACTATGAATGAGCGTAGCCATCACATCTCTTCTTAGAGATAAGATGCCACCATTCTAGCAAGTTCATTCACTCTGTATTTTTACAGTCTCTTTCATTAATAGAAATAATGTATTACTGTATTTCTCTGTTTCCAGCAATATTTATGTGTATTTGATTGTAATATATCTTCTTTCATTTCATTCTAAAAAATAATCCAGATCACTGCCTCTTCCATGTCACCTCTATAATTTCAACAACTTCCGAATGTGATAACTTTTCCATACAAAGTCAGATTGATGATCCATTTGCGTCGTCGAAAAGGTATTGCCAAGAAATATGAAATGGTACAATTTGTTTCATCATTTTAAAACTTTCACTTTTAAGCGATCACAGATCCTCCCAGATCATTTCCAGTTCCAATGAATAAAAAATATGTTTGTTGTTTATTAAGTCATGTCAGATATTATCATCGTTCTATAGAAGTTTTTACTAAGATAGCATCAACTTTATTTACATTACTTTCAAAATATGTTGAGATTTGTTGGAATAATTCCTGTTAGACTTCCTTTGAAACATTAGAAGACAATTTATTTATAACACTTTTATTAAGGGGACCAAATTGGTATTTTCCATTTCACATCTCAATTGATGCTTCAGATACATCCATTGGAGTTGTGCTTGGACAACAAGAGGAGAAGAAAACATATGCAATTTATTAAATGAATAAAAACCTTTCTCCTACAAAACTAAATTACATGGTAATAGAGAAGGAATTCCTTTCTATTTTCCATGCAATCAATAAATTTCTACATTACATCATTGGTTACCCAATATATGTGCACACTAACCATGTTTCCATTAAATAACTTATGGATAAACTAATCACAAATGGTAGGGTAACTAGGTGGTTTTTTTTGCTTCAAGAATTTGACATCACCATTTGTGACAGCTCCGGAAGGGAAAATGTTGTAGAACATTTTCTTTCTCGATTGAATATCGAAGGAAATAATGATCCTGTAGAAGATGTTTTTCCTAACAAACACTTTTTTGCATTATATATTCACTCACCATGGTTTGCATTTATTTCCAATTATTTATCTATAGGAAAAATCCCATAACATTTCTCACCGAGGGAAAAATAAAGACTTATCTGACAAAGTGATATGTATTCATGTGTCCAAGGACAACTCTTCCAAACAAGACTTGATTACAATATTTGACATTGTGTTTTTGAGAAGATTAAATATTTGATATTTTGAAATATTTTCATGATGACCCATGCAAAGGAAATTTTGTGGATATAAGGACTTCTTACAAAGTGCTACAGTTAGGGTACTATTGGTCAACTATTTTCATAGATGCTAAAAAATGCATTAGAAGTTGTGACATCTCTCAAAGGATGGAAAAACGAGTGCAATCATACAAGATTCCATTGCAAACTCAATTATTGATTTATCCTTTCATGAAATGGCCCTTGATTTCGTAGGACCCATCAATACACCATAAAAAAAAAATACATACATTCTAGTTTGTATCAACTACGTAGAAAAATGGGTGGAAGATATGGCTCTTCCCGAAGCTACTGAGAAAGAAGCTATAGTAAACCTCCAAATCTGTCAAATAAAAAAAAAATATTGTTATTCCCTTTTACTTATACATTCATCTTTGAATAACTTTGATGTTCAAGAGTAGTAGGGTATTTATTATATTGCTCGATTCTGAAGAAGTTCTAGAGTTCTCACTATCGTCGAATTTCATTAACACCCAATTTTAAAGTTTTAAAACGACGATATAAGAAAACGCCTACTCCATTTTTTAAAGTTTACTTAAAGTCCCGTGATTATAATAAATTTACTATCTATGTACTCTATAACCATTACCACAGGTTTAACCTACAACAATTTTGGGGCTTCTGGTCTAAGCCTCCTACGTTAGACTATACACATATCCAAGCTAAGCACGATCCAAAATGACTTAGGTAAGAGTGGGGTTAGATTATATTCCTCCTCGTAATGTTTTAATACAATGTAAATAGAACACTTTAATGAAAGAAGCATCAGTATATGGTTAGTGGTTATTTAAGGCCTCCCGGGTAACTCAGAGTACGAATCTACGATCACCCTCTGCTCGTTTAGCCATCCCACTCGACACCACCTATCCAACTGTAACGTCAACTAATCAATGTGTTAACTACACTCATGGTAATTTAGGGTTATAGGTTCCTATGAGTCGCAAAGGTGCTCCCTTAATCTGTAGCCCATTGAATGTCAAGGGAGAGGTAGGTCTGATGAGCATTTAATCCTGGCGAGGGCATTAAATAGGGGTAAGGCATATGACAATGTTGAGGCCATTAAACAGGGGTAAGGTGTATGGCAATGTTGAGGCCATTACCTGACAAGTTAACCATTAAGGGCGCACCAAGTCTATCACATCACCTAGCCTTTTGTACCCATAGCCTTTAATCTTTGAGGTAAAGGTTTTCTAGTTTGTTGAACTTTTCTTTTGCCATGAGAGGTCCTCCGAAAACTTAGATCTGTGATATTGACTCCTTGGTGAAGGGAACATCGCTGCAAGGATTTTCTCTGATGGAGGTGGCACCTATGTCTCACCCACTAGTAAGTTTTCACTTTATTCTTGCATCTCTAGTTGTGGATTTCAAAGCAAGTTCTCCTTCCTTTGAAATCGCCATGGATTGATCCGTGTGCCTTAGTGATTGTTTCTAACTGTGGTTAACTAATCCCTTACTGTTAAATCTTAGGGAAAAAGGGTTCTAGAATTTTCCTCCCTTCCGGATATTTAGTTTCTATTATCGACCTGTCCTCTGTTCGAGGTGGTTTGAAGGGTTTGGTGTCTCGTTTTATGCTTTCCCCGGTACTTCGTGAGCATTTCCTTTAGGGATCACTCATACCACTCTCTTTTACTATTCTTGTAACAACGTTTGGTATTATGTTTTCGCGACACCTTTCCCGAATTCTAGAGGTTAAAGGTATGTGGAAAGAAATTTCTATTATTGCAGTGTAGCTCTATCCTTACTGAATGAATTTTCGTTCGCAGACTCTATAAACCCGTATTGGTGGAATTTCTACGAATGGTATTGAGCAAAGCCTTTCTACCCATCACCCATAATCCCTAGGAAAATCCAGATAATCCCTTCATAGATTCATTATCTAGGACTGGGGTTGTACTGACATTTCCTTGTGGATTCTGCACTGTCTTACTGCATTTTGTTATCCAAACATTTCTTTTGTTAATCTTATGATCCATCCGTGTATTAAAAATTTGGTAATTTTCGAATCAACTATTTTTGAATTTTATTAACTTATGAGGGTCTGGTATAGTAAAATCTCTGACTTCGTTTTCACCTCAGTAACTAGAGCATATTCATCCACTGTATAGTGTTTTCGAGGTTTGGTATTGAAAAGGTTATTTTAATTATGAGAATCGTATTTTCTTGCATAATCTTTTCTGGAACTGGATATTGATCTAAAGATGGGACCCTGTTTGATGTGAGGTTACCCATCAATCCTACTCAAGATCACTCCCCCCCATTCGGTTTTGGGAACGACCACTACTAGAAAGGAGAACACTCTCGGTAATTCCTAGATAAGTACAGGATTTGTTTAAGTGATATTATGTAGTTATTTTTATTCATCTTTCTGTTGTAATGTCCTAATGTTTCGATGGTATTCTTTTGCATAGTTTTCGCCGAAGTATGGTACCGGATCTCCACGCCTGCCCATGGCAACCAAGGTATTCGGGTTCCGTGCCTATAACCTTCTCCTTCTCATCCTTTTGGTTATAGAGGAAAGCATAGTCCTTTCCAATCTTTCTATTATCAATGTAGTTTATGTTCCATTTTCAAAATCGTAAGAGCAACCCATTTTTTGGGAGTATTTCCTTTCACTGGATACTACACAGTAAGGGGTATTTAATTGTCTCAAAATGGATGAGTTATGTAATGTATTTTCGCAAAAGGATTTCAGGAGTTCCCTCCTGCTTAACTATATAACTTACTGTTTATTTAATCGTTTTAGATCTATTTAACGCCATGCTGGCTTCTTTAAAAAAAATTAGGATCTTGAATTGAATAAAGGAACTCGACTATTGCTAACTGTGTGTGTATCTCATATGTGATTGATTCAAGAAAGCATGATAATAAATAATTCGATTTGCATCTATTCTTTGATCTTGTCAAGGTTTTCTTTTTTATTTCTAATTGATTATGCTATTGTGTACATAGTTATCAACTTATTCAGGGATCTGTGTAATCCTATGAAGTTTCAGGATGTCATTTTATTTCCTTGGGCCTTCACGCCTCTCGTGATTAGTCCTGGTAATTTTATCAATATTAGCCGATTTAATCCAAAATTCAATTCGAACTATAGTTCCAAAGACCAAATCGTCTTGTAATTATGCGTTAAACACGATTATAGTTATCTCCTAAGATCGCAACTGTTTAGTTTGTACATGGAAGACTCTTAGCCAAAATTCATACTTCCTCTCATATTTTTGTGTACCAAATAGTAAGTATTCGACCATACCTATATATATATATATATATATATATATATATATATATATATATATATATATATATATATATATATATATATATAT
>ML821161.1:127268-145904 GCA_009831015.1 Picea engelmannii
ATATATATACACACACACACATTATTGAATTCATACTTGTATTTCAAAACGCAGACAACTACAACCTACAATACGATTTACTCATGGGTTTTTCCTATAGTGTTTATCCTGTTCAAAGAAGTAATCCAATTTACATAATTTATTCTTCCTGGTGTTTGGCCAGGCTTATTCTTTCAGGTAAGAAAAAAACTACGGATTGTTCATAACATAATTATGGTGCAACAAAGATAATCCATTCCAAACTAGTATATAACAATAATAAGATGCGACAAAGGGTAATCCATTCAGAACTAGTATATAACAACAATAAGATGTAACAAAGGTAATCCATTCAGAACTAGTATATATCATTCTATCAAGCATTTAACCCTATAGCACTCAGCCAGATAAGGGGACAAAATAACATATCTGAAATGATGTGCGAAAGACAAAAGGAACAACCACATTTCTCCCAACCTTAGAACTAGGCAGCCAATTCACTTGCCCGGTTCACCCCCTAGCCTGACCATGAATCCATAAGGGAGAACTTGGAAACTTCTCCTCAGCAATGTCCTTCAAATTCCACACATTCCTCTTGCCTCGCACTCAATCAATAGTGTTCATAACAGCAAGGAAAAAATTCAATAGTCTCTTTTCCCCAGCATACTCGACAGCGTCCTACCTCCTCACATATACTATATATAGAACAATCATTTTTTTCCTAGGTCTTTCTTCCCCCTTGGGAATTTTCGCAGCTATCTAAATCCTTGATTTTCAGGGGCTGCCAATGGCCAAATCTATGATTTTCCACTTGTAACAATCATCCCAAAGGTAGTTCCAACATGTTCCCCACTCATGGAGTCATGGTCAGCTGAATTTTTTACATGGTTGTTCCATTTGTCTCCTACAATTAATATAAAATATTTTGTTTTCATACAAGTGTCACAGTTAAATAGTTAGTTGGGTTAAATCAAATCGCTTCCCAATAGTCATAATAATTTATTACAATTATCAAATTCAAAATTCAAAATAGCCATAAATGGAAAAATTATTCCAAATTTGAATTTACTAAAAACGAAAAATTTTCCAATCAATTTTAAATTTCCAAAATACTTTATTTTTGGGGAATGTCACAATAGTGACATAATTTGTATATGAAGAAATGTTTGTTTGGTTATGCGTACCAACAGAGATCATCACCAATCAAGGGACCCAATTTACTTCTAATCTCATTCAGTCTATCACCAAGAAATATCAAATTTGGCATAAAACTCAACATAATATCACCCGTAAGCCAATGGCCAAGTTGAAGTAACCAATAATGTTTTGGAGACCTTTTTAACGAAGACAATAAAAATTCATCAGAAAGATTGGGATGATAGATTTCCATAAGAAATATGGTATTTTCAAACAACATGGTGTAATACAACTAGATTTACTCCATATGAGCTAGTTGACGGTAAGTAGGTTGTCTTTCTAATCAATTTTGAAGTAAAATATTTACATATAGGATTACATGATAACATGGATCTTATAGAGGCTCAATGACACCATTCAAATCAAATTAACGAACTTGATGAATTTCATCAAGCTTCCATACAACAAATTGACATAATTCAATGAAAAATAAATAAATGGCATGACCAATTCATCAAGAAGAATAAATTTCACGAAGGGGATTGGGCACTTTTGTTGATTCGCGGTATAAATATTTCAAAGGAAAGTTTTTTGTATGATAGATAGGACTATATGAAATAGACATTGTCCATGATAATGATTCAGTGTGTTGAGCACACACTTATTCTAAGAGAGGGGGGGGTGAATCATTATAATACAATTTTTGCTTATTCAAACATTCATCAACCATAAGAAAACAATCACATATGAGATCTATTAATTGTAGAACATGGAATACAATATTTACATGGAAAACCTTTTGGGAGAAAACCACAAAACTTCTCTTTATAATTATTTATATGCACCAACCTACTGGAGACACCAATCCTCACTGGTACAAACTCTGGTAGGAACCAACCTACTCTTATAGTTCTCTGTAGACACCAATCCCCACCGCTAAGCACCAAATTAGAAAGAGACACCAATCTCTTTGTTTGAGTGGCACCAACCTGCTCTTATAGATCTCTGTAGACACTAATATACTGGAGACACCAATCCCCACTACTAACCACCAACTTAGTAAGAGGCATCGATCTCTTTATGTGAGTTGCACCAATATTCACCGAGCCTTCTTTTTATTTATTCCTTCACTAGGTATGATCACTAATTATGAATTCACCTGGTCTACTCATTGTTTCTTCCTTCACCAGGTCTACTCACTACTTCTTCCTTTACTAGGTCTGACCAAAATTTGAATTTCCAAATGGAAACTTTCCCAAAGCTTGTTGTTTTATGCCTCTTCCTAAGAACGAACTTGTGTAGCATGCCACGCATACAAATTTTCAAATATTATTATGAAATTTTTACTAGGGTTACTTCTATATCTCTCCCCAGATCCCTACAAATTTCACATTCTAAAAAGTCCAAGAAAATAATTTATAGTGAAAATTCCAAACTGACCTATTTGGAATTGATCTCGGGACCATTAAAAGACTCTAACTTCCACAAAGCATGTTTCAAAATGTATAGAGAACCAACCTCTGAAATTTTTAACTAAGGTAATTTTGTATTTCTACTCAGTTCACTGGAAATTTCACAATCCAAAATTTTTGAGAGAAGAAGTTATAGTTGAAATTCCAAACATACATATTTGAAACTAATCTTAGGACCATTTAGAAACCCTAACTTCAACAGAACATATATTAGAAAACATAGTGAACCAATGACTGAAATTTTTACATGAGATACTTATATATGTCTACTCAATTCTCTAAATATTTCACAGTCTGAAACATCCTATAAAATAAGTTATAGTGAAAGTGCTAAGTTGACTTGTTTGAAACTAATTTTAGGAGCATTTAGGAACCCTAACATCCACAGGTCATATCTATGAAAGTATATCAAAACAACATATAAAATTTTGATCACATGTACCCATAGATACCTTCGTCTCCTCAAACTTTCATGGTCTGAAACATCCCACAAAATAAATTATCATGAAAATAAAAATCTATCATGAAACCAATTTCGCAACTTTTCCCTTTTGGAATGATATTCAATATTTTTTCATCCATTTTTCACATACAAAATTTCTCTCAATACTATCTTTTTTTATAATTTTTCATGACCCTTCATGAAAGGACATGTCCATTAATCAAATAATTAATTCCCCTTTTTATTTTACTTTTCCAAATACCATGGGTAAATACCCAAACCCATAGGATCGAAACCACCATTTCTCTTTTTACTTTTTCACATGCACCCTTTTTTTAATATGCATACATACATACATACATATAATGTTCCCCATCCTAGCTGAGGAACACTACGGTGCAAAATAGTCATAAAAACAAAAAATTCTACTAATTAAATAATTGCATGTAGGTTGCAACTATGGATTACATACATATTTAACTGTTGAATGATAAATTTATTTAGATGCATATACAACATGCTAGAACAACATGAAATGCAACTATTAAACACAATTTCAATAGCCTATAAATCAGTTTGATACATAGAGTTAATGCACAACAAATAAAATCATAATACAAACAAAAACAAGATAAAACACTTATCTTTTATAAATAGTTGTGCAACCATCTACTTGGGATATATTTTCCACTCAATCATGGACTTGTTGCTCCAAATCTCAACAAAAAGTCACCCTTGAGCTGAGGCTAGTAATCCACAAAAGAGGGTGGTCTCTCATTGTCTAGTCACAACTCATAAAACTCACAACCCAATGGTATTATCCTACAACTATCATGATTTCCACTAGCTCTTTTCCTCTTGACCTGCCCAACCCAAGGAATGTACCCCTTCACTGATACCACAACAAACACTGGTTGGTTCAGTGCAACTCACGCAAGAGTTCACTCTTCAGGCCTGACAACATCACTCTTCAATCTTTAGCTCCAATTATGCTCAAATACACTTCATCTTACTCTATAATTTCCCCTTCATGGTTTTTCCATCTCCAAGCTCTCTTTTTTTCTCTCTACGTATTGTTCATGCACAAAAAATCAATGTGTAAAACTATTGTAGCTACCCATACAAAATTCCTCTCCTTTGTATTGATTTATTAATTCACATACTTCCTCGAGTTGATTATACTCAACCCCCATGTGCCCAATAACTATGGGATGTGACCACTCACACACACCCTCTTACATGTATTCAATCATTGGATTTGGGAAAACTCAATCATAATTAGAAGGTTCATATACCGATAGAAAATTTAGGAAAATGGGTTGAATTAATATACATGGGTAATTCCCTCTTGGAACCCTCTTGAACATTATCCTAGACTCTCCCCCCTCTTGTGGATTAATTTATCCCCCATCTCTATTCATGTCCCCTTAGCAGATGGCATCACATTTTATTTAAAACATAGAAATACAATTTTCATATTACATCGCTTGACCATAGCCACATATTACATTAAGAATTAATTAAACTGGGGATTATAATGGTGATGTTACAATATATATATATATATATATATATATATATATATATATATATATATATATATATATATATATTCTATGTGTATGGTAATATATATTCTATGTGTATGGTAATTCCATAAAATTACTTTAATGACAACACTAATCCTTTGAAATCAATGGAAAAGGATGCCCCCCTTGAGCTTGTGACTTTCCTTAAGGACTTAGTGATGAGATGTATATTTCTCCCAATTTTTGTCTAAGATATTCAAATTTCTCTTTAGGAAGAGGTTTTCTGAAAATATCTACAATCTGGTCTTTGGTGATAATATATTCCAACTTGACATTCTTTTCTACTAGTTTTTCTCTTAAGAAGTGACACTTAATTGGAATATGCTTTGTTTTTTAGTGCATAACAAGATTCTTTGAAATATTTATTTCACTTGTGTTGTTACAAAATATTGATATTTGATGATCATATTCTACCTTAATAGATTTAAATTTCTTATTCATCCAAAGAACTTGTGTGCAACATGATGTTGTTGTTATATACTCAATGTTGGCACCAAGCCAAAGTGGAAAAAAATATGATCGTGGGAAACAAAGCATGTAGAAACTGAAGTAACAACTGGAAGAAGAATAGCATGCGCGCATGCAAGAAAGCATGCACAAGGAAAGCGACAACTGGAGGAAGAAAAACACGGGTGCATGGGAGGAAGACCTAATGTTGGTAGGGTTAGGGTTTTGGTAATACATTATAAATGGTTGAGGAGCCTGATATATATAAATATAGATACACATGTATCATATAGAAGTTCGTTTGCTTTTGTGTTAGTTCAACTTTTGTAGTATTCCATCATAGTTATGTACGAGTTGATGCATTATCTAATATTGTTACGAACCATTTTTGTAAGATGTTGAGCTAATAATAGAGGAGAGGAGGAAGATCTGATGATTATATCACAGGTTGGGGATCCTGGTGTGATCTAGTTCGCCTCATACAGATCTTACCCATCTGAGGAGAATTGTAAGCGCGTGGCACTGGAGATGCAGAACTACCATAATAAAAGAGCCTAGAGCCAAATCTTTGTGGGCGTAGCCTAGGAGGGGGTGAACCATGGTAATATTTGCATAATATGATGAATGCATGTATATCTTTGTTTTTTTTCAGTAGTTACTTGTTATGCTTAATGAATGAGTTAATACATTGTTATCGAATACGATTGTGTTGTTCAGGAAATAAACTGTGAAAGATAAATGCGCACCCGTGAATAATAGTAGATTGAAATCACAATTCATAGTATATGGATCTGAATAATAAACCCCTATCTCATACTCAATCATAGTCTATTAACACCTGAGTCTTACAACCACCCATTTAAAGCTATCTTGGGTGAGACTGTGCAGTGCACTTTGTGTATTGTGTTGCCTTCTGGTTTACCGGGAGGGCCGATAGTTTTAGAGGCTTTGTTGGAAACCTGAAATACATGAACCCTGGGTAAATAACTCAGAAGGTAAGGGAAGAAGAATAGGTAACCAACAAATGGTTCTATTGTCACGTTAAAAGGAATGAGAAAGGACTGAGAAAAGTAGATAAGGTAGATTGAGAGAAAAGCGAATGAAGAAAAGATGAGACCAATGAGCCACTATAAGGGAATGTTGACACCTTGTAACCCCACAAAAGAATAAATTAAAGGTTGGTTGAGAACCAAAGAGCTAAAGTTTGCACAGAAAGACAATAGGAACCCTAGGATCACACCTCGCAAATATTTGGATAAATACGCATTTATTGATTTACACGAAGTCTTTTTCTGTGATTTTCCACATCTACTATAGGAGTGGATACTAAGGATGAAGGATAACCACGTGACAAACCATATTTGACAGCTAGATTGGACTCCAGTATAGATTGAGCAGTTACAACAGGTGAACAACAAATCCATCCGTGCAGTAGACTTTTGGCTTGACAGTATTGTGGCAGGTTTCATCACAGAATTTGAAGTTGACATAGCGAAGTCATACAACGCAGTAGAGAAATAATTTCTATGTGGACCTCGAGGAAGGTAAATTCAATCCTTATATACTTCTATTAAGATACTACTATATAGAAAAGGTGTAATGACAATGGAATCAGACAGCTAAACTTCCATGCGGGCATGGGGGAAGGGGGGAAACACTGACAGAGAGAGGATAAATGGAAGGAGGTAAGGATAAAGGCAAGAAGGAGGAGAAACCCTTTGACCAGATCATGATGGATGACGACCATCTCAAGTGGATCTTGGTATCATCAGGAATGATGCGTAGCGAAGTACCCTACCAATATAAGGTGACTACCAAGAAGAGAGTCGTAGCCGCGAGGGAAGGCTTGGCGAGCGATGAGGAAGAGGATCTTCGGGCTATGGAGCAGATTGACAAAATCCTGTGCGCAACATATGAGAGGAAGACAAGAGGCCCAAGAACGGGAGGAGAAGGCGGCCATCCTATCCATATTAATGTCAGTGTGGAAACCATAAACCCATGTGCGACTAATACACCAAAGAGAACACCACCGTTTAGGCACCCGAGGTTCGGAGGAAGTCTGACAACAGGAAGTACATCTACACAAGGAGAAACAACTAGAGGAGCCAGTTTAGGCAACACTAGTCGAGTATCTACACCGCGTGGAGGAGGCAGTAGTTCCGTATTCAGAATGGAAAGACACGATCCCACAATCAGATTGCCATAATTTTGAGGAGAAGAAACAAAAGAACCTGAGAATCATTTGTGCATTTGTGAAAATATCTGGGAAACAATGTAGATCATTGATGAAGATACCAAACTCGCGCAACTAGCGATTACTCTAAGAGACCGTGCACTAGACCGGTACATGAGTCTAGACACAAACAGTGCCCCTGGGACGACAAGGACATTGGTCGACCTTAAAAAATTATTGATAAATGAGTTCCAAAAGTTGAGCTCAAAGGATCAGTACATGAACGAGATGATCAAAATAAGACAGAAACCAGGAGACTGTGTATGGGATATTGATTAGATATTCAAGCAACTGAAGGGAAAGTTAAAATACCTTATGACCCATATGCAACATTGACACATGTTTGTCAACTCACTACTCCCACACTTAAAATATCCCTTACGACAAAAAAAGTTTTAGATGCAGGTAGAGGCTCTGTAAGAAGACTTGCAACTAGAAGAGAACCAATACCAATAGACGAACCCAGCTATTGAAGAACTGAAGGAGGATTTGAAGAATTTAACATTTTATTTGAACCAAAATAAGAACAAGGACAAACGAGAATCCATTTGGTGTACCACATGCAAGACGAAAGGACACAACAAGAACAAATGCCCAACATCTACGCAGTACATGGAAACATGTATGCCAAATCCATTACCATAGGGAGGATTATGGTGCGAAATATGTAAGAAACTAGGTCACGACCCTTATCACTGCACGATGATGCAAAAATACTAGACAGTCCTAGAAAGTTCATACTTCACCTTTTGCAAGTCAGTGGGCCACGACGAAAAATATTGCAAAACTATGGAGATTATGTGGGAGAGAACATCAAATGCATATAGGGTACATGCCGAAATCATGACTGGGCAAGCAACACCATAGTTCAATCAAGCCCCAACTCCATACAACATTACGCAGAAATAGTATAATATTGTGCAAGAACCCTACAATAATGTACAGCCACAGTACAACCCAACACAACCCCAGTACAATACCATGCAGTATAATCAGGAACCACAGTATAACGCATCGATAGGGGATCCAACGGGCTACAGAGGCAGAGGACGATCCAGAGGAGGTTTTGGGTGAGGCAGAGGACCAGTCACATGTCACAATTGTTAGCAACCATGACATTATGCACGAGAATATCCAATTCCACCAACCACTTGTATGTATTGTCACTCATCAGACCACGATACAGAGGAATGCCTGACACTACCAGTAAATATTCAGGAAAAGAGGAACCAGAACAATCAAAATGTTTAGTGGATTTCAGCTGAAGCAAGGGACAACAGAAAGAACATCAATATAGTCACTAGTGGAGGAACGAAAACAGGACATGACATAGTTCGACAGGAGCCAACGCAAAACCAATGGGTAAAAAAGAACACTGACCCCAAGAAGCATTTTGATCTGCAAAAGGAAAAGGAGATCTTTAAAGAAGATCGACAAGAATTTCAAAAGGAGGACATAGCGTCAATTGCACAACAAAGCAAGTAAGAACCAAAATATGAGATGTCGCCATCGCTGGACCATACCAACGGAATGCAACCCAAGGGAAAAGTAAGTACAATCAAAGGATTTTTTCAATCATGTGTAAAATAATTAAGTGATCCTTCTATTATCACTCCAAGAAACTCCTTAGGGTTGTAGGCTAAGGATGCTTGGTAACTTAGAAATAATGGTTTTTATGTGTTTGGGACAATGGGGTCTTTAATGATTTATGTAAGGAACAACTCATCACACATATAAAGATACAGTGCTTTCAGGAAACAATAATTAGATCAAGTAATTGAAAGAGAGGATGGAGAACACTATTATTGATTGCCAATACAAGTAAATGTAGGGATTAATACAAGATAGAGGGAAATCCTTTAATTTCAAGTCTATGAGCTCAATAAAGAGATGACAGTCTTCATGAACTAAAATAAACTGAAACAAAGTACAGAAAATGAAAGATGGACAATTCTGATATTGAAAACGAAAGGAAACTGCACTTTATTTCTGCAAAAAGAGTCTATACAGTAGCATAAAATATCTCCCAGTTTGAACCCTTGTATCTTAACAAAAATAGGCATTTATAGCCTCTTACAATCAGTTTTACAGATCCTAAAAACATGGATCTGTATCTAAAAATAACAAGTCAAATCTAACTAAACAACTAGATAATAATGATTTAACAACTATACTAGCATTCTAATTGTCTTCCATCTCAAAATTTTGACATCTATATTCTTCAGCTTCTGGAATCTGTTGTGTCATGAAACATGGCAGAGGCACCTGTCTTGGCAGCTGGATTCCTTTAGTTACTCATAGTCGACACTTTAGGGGATCAATTTATCATGTGGTTTTCAAAAATCCCACGAATCTCTGATGCTGAGGATTTCTTTGACCGAGTTGTTAATCCTTCAATGCTCTGGACCCTCTTTAAATCCTGTGAAAATCTCCCTACTCCATCCTTAGCATTCAAAAATGATTTTTGTGCTTTCACCAGCTACATCGCTATACGATTCGTTGGTTAGTTGGTGAAAGCGTTGCCTTTCACCAGCTAACTGGTTGTAAATTTTCCCTTTGCACTGGTGAAAGCTCTGCTTTGGCCACAAGAGAATTGATTTGGATCTTGTACTCTTCATATTCCTTCTTCATCGCTCTCCGTTCTATAACAAACGAAGGCTGTATTTTTTGAAAAATGGCACCCACTTCCTTGCAAATTCTAAAGTTTCTGAAAGGATTTCAAAAGTCAACATTACTGCTCCATCATTAGAAAAATAGCATGAAACCAGGCTAATCCATGACAAGGATAGACAAGACAGTATTTGATGTGACAAGAGGAGGCTCCTTCAGAGGGTCCACTGTACTGACAAAAAATATCAACACCAGCGAACTGAAATGGCTCTCTTTCTCTCCATAATTTCCAACATTGGGCAAAGGAACACAACCAAGGTGGATACAAACACCAACTACAACAAACCACTCTGGATTAAAAACCCTTGTTGAATCTTCCTAAGTATGACGCAGAGAATTAATATTTACACTGTTTGCCAAGTGGATGTCATCTTCAGTGCGTATCTAATAAAAACATGCTTTCCATGCCACTTGACTGTGACAGTCTTTCCATTCAAGACAATAACATTTCCTTCACCATCCACATCAACTATAGCTTAATCACCCTCTTTAATCTCACCAGCAAGCATTTTTTCAACCAGACTATCCTCTAATAACCTCATAATTTCCCTAGGGAGTGGTTTTGCACCATAGCTGGGATTATAACCTTCATCTACAACTCGGTATTTGAACCGCTCTATTACTTGAAGACCAATTTCTTTGATGGGCAGCATTCCTTTATGAGCACTGGGTGGAAATGGTGACCTAAAATCCTTGAGATTATGAATGTTTCTACTATATGTCTTTTCTCTATCCTCCCAATACTGTTCTTGATCCTTTCTAGAGGTAACCTGCAGTAGAAACTCTGCAATGTCCTTTATAATAGTTGGCATTGTTATATACCTTGCAAAATATTACTGACTCTTTACACTTGAAAAATAATGTTCTTTCACTGAAGGAGTTGGTGATTCACTCCAGTAACATTCAAAAGAGCATTCGAATGACCTTCAAGGAACTTATCTGTAACCTGGGTGGAACCAAACAATATAAGTTCCCATAGAAGAGAAGAAGAATATGCCAATAGCCCTAGAGCCTCATCTGTCAAGTTGCGGCACCAAGATACATCCAGTCTTAACAAAGTCTCATGGGTATTTCTCATACGGGCAAGGATAGTATGATTTTCAACCTCTTAAGAAACGTTGCAGTTGTTCTATGCGTCCTGTATATATAAGCATCAGTTGAACAATAGGAAAATAATTTTCACTAGTTTTACTGGACTTTGTATATTCTCTATTGATGTCATCGCTTTGGGAATCCACTGGTGCCATATCCGAAGATAAAGCACGAGAAGATGAAGATGAGGACACAGGGGTTGTCAAAACACAATCATCTCATCTAGCCGATTCAAGAACTCGGGTCGAAAATATTGCTTCAGCTCTTTATTGACAAGACTTTTGATCCTTGTGTAGTTGTTGTCTTTCTCACCATAATCAAACTGGAAACCAATTTCACAGCCTCCCTTCTCAATCACGCTAATCCCAGCATTAGAAGTCATGATCAAAAGGGTATTCTTAAAGTCCACAGTCCTGTCTTTGCTATCTGTCATTCTATAAAGCCAGTATCTGTACTTCTTTGTGAAAGCTCTGTCACCTACAGGTTTTGGTGCAATGCATGTTTCTTTCTCTCTTAGAAGCAACATTCGTTTGTCCATAGCAACTATTTCATATGCTAAATCATTAACTCTCCCCAACATTTTTTTCAATTTGTTCGCAAGTTGAATCTCAAGATCTTCTCCTTGCTCTCTATGCAACAATCCTTGATTCTCGAGAATATGAAAACCCAACATAATATCCAGTCCATTCGATGTAGAAGAGAAGGTTCCCTGGTACTCCCGATTGGCTTTGTTCTTTGGTAAACTTTGATTGGAATTTGACCTGTAGTCCTCGCATTCCAAAATCAATGTTGGTCGGTTGGCATGCATAGAACTCCGGAAAATCGATTTGGTCCCAATCTGGCTCTTGCATTGCACCTGTGTGAATTGAAACAAACTAAGGACGAGATGACTGATCTTTGGGAGTACTCAACCACTCTGTTGGTATTTTATCCTCTTTGAGAGGCATGAAAATCCTCTCACAGGAGATGATACTAGCGTAGATTTCCAGATGTATGGCCAAATCCCGCATTACATCATCTGGAGAAAAAGAGAGTTCAGAAGCACAGTTATAATCGATGGCCCCACTCCCCGGATAGCCTAGTGAGTTTCAGAATATTTGGACTTGCAATTTCTACAAGACCTCAAAAGTATTTGTCCATTCCATCTTGCGGACATATACCCAAATGTCAACGATGATTCTACACTGAACTTTCTGCCTCTGGGAAATGCCCCCAAATCTAAAAAGAATTGTTTATGTTTATCATCAAGGACATCTATACTTGTTTCCAGACAGTTAAGAAGCCTCTCCTTGTGATATTCTGATATGGATTATGCTCTTGAAATTTTTCTGCCAGCATTTTTCCAAACTGGCCTGGGCTTACCGCGCAAAGAACTTCCAATGACCTACATGGCAAGTGGTAAGTCTTTACACTCTGCTGCAACCTGTTTCACAAGATCCTCACTTTGTGTTGCTGGAATCGAAGTCTAGTCTCATCTTCCGCATTGCTATCCTTTGTACATCTGCAGAGATATATAACTGACAGTATTGCTTTATAAATTCATAGTTGTCAATGAGGAGTAGATAGGTATAGTATTGGCATTTGCATGTTGAATGACTTTGTGCTCTGACTAGTGATTCAACATTTTACTTGTGATATATCTAGGATAGCTAAAGCTAGCTCAATATTAGATTACATGTGTACACAACACCTTTTCTTTTGGGAATTTTTTGAAATAAACATACACATTTTATTTCAAAATATAAAAGACAAAAGCTATGGAATGATATTTGTTTGAATCTTTTGCATTGCAGGTTGAGAACCCTAGAGGTAAATAAATCTTAGGCAAAGAGATTTTTAAAGGCTGAGAAGGAAAATGAATCTTACAGAGAGATAGAGGGATAAGAACACTCTCAAAAAACCGGTGTGTTTTTTATCGCTAACATCTGGCTCCAACTGGGATGGAGACCTCCCTACGAGGTTTCCAAGAACCTAGTAGTTCTAGTAGCCTTTAGCATTGGGCATGGAGTCATTAATCCTTTAGCACTGATCCTTCTGTAAACCTGTAGCTTTCAAAAATGTTTTTTCTGCTTTCACCAGCTAACTCGCCTTGTGATTCGTTGGTTAGCTGGTGAAAGCGTTGCCTTTCACCAGCTAACTGGTCATAAAGTTGCATTGTGCACTGGTGAAGGCTCTGAATTAGCCCAAAATGAACTTTCACCTCCAAAACTGCAATTGCCTCAAAACTCAATGTGTCTCTGCTTATTCAACAATAACTAAAAATGATCTACGTGCTCATAAAATGAGCTTATTTTCCTATCTACTCCTACATCTAGCCAATAGAAGTATATTGATCAAGTAAAAGCATACTTCCAATACAGCCATGTCAGAAACTGATTTACAAGCGTCATGCTAGATCTTGACCCAAAAAGTAATGAAAGCCATATCATGCAGAAAAGAGGTTTGAGCGGATGATAAAGATAATCTCCTACTGACACAAATATCTTAACATCCATGCTGCTGATAGAATCCAAAAAGTCAGTAATAGGGTCTTCAAAATCATCAAACAATACCTCTTCGAGTTGTTGCTCCAACTGACTGTGTTGCAGCTGCTCTTCTTCAATGTTGAATGCAGAATGCTTGATTTCTGTTGGAGGAAAATAAAAACTGAAATTCTGATCTGAACCTTTCTGCTCTTCTTCACCATCACTCTCTTTGAATCTACTGCAAACTTTTAGTTCTTGCAAATCTTGAAACTGTGAGATGCCCTCAACATCTTCTGCATATCTGAAACTGTCACTTGCTATCTTGTCAATTTGCTCTTCACTTTTCAAAAGGGATAATGGGATTTTCTTTAACAACATAAATTTCATCTCTACAAATAGAAGAATCAACTGCTTCTTGTTGAACATGCTTTTCAAATTTTTCACAGCATTCTTTAAAGGGACTTTCAGCTGAAAATTCAACTTCTTCTTCCCCTACCCTATAATCCTTTTCATTTTTGTTTAAAGTAGTAGGTACATAAGAAGAATAATCTCGAGAATCTTCGGTCACACAATCATCAATATTCACATCAACTCTATCTTGAGGATCTTCCTCTTGAACAACAATAACATAAAGAATTTCATGTTCACAATTAGAAGAATAAACATTTTGAATATGTGCATGAAATTCTTCACAACAACCCTCAAGAAGAATTTCCCGAGCGAAAAACCTTTCATATCAATGATGGAATACTATATGAAACTTTTTTAAAGAAGATATGCTAGAAGTAGGTAAAGATCGATACCATTCGCGAGCATCTCCTTCTAATGAGAAGACAAACATCTTCATGAGCACATCCTCATGATATATATCCAGCTGAATCATGCATTGATGAAATCTAATGAGATGATCTGAAGGATTATCTCCTTTCTTTTCTGCAAATCTTGGGAGGTGATCTCCCCAAATATCTATAGAAGGAAATGGATGTGGGAAACCAGGAACTGTTGAGAAGTCAAGAGGTGCAAACCTCCGAGCTAAAAGAGCTGCAAACGCTTTTGACATTTGATTATTGTGGAGTCGCCACTGAATTTGTCCTTCACGGAGTCGCCAGATAGATAATTACAACCAAATGATGTCCAAGCTTTGTCTATCATCAAAGCTAGATCTTTTCATCTCCCAAGGAAGCTGAGCTTCGATCTCCTCTCCCCGTCAACGGCGCCAATTTGTTATCACTCCAAGAAACTCCTTAGGGTCGTAGGCTAAGGATGCTTGGTAACTTAGAAATAATGGTTTTTATGTGTTTGGGAAAATGGGGTCTTTAATGATTTATGTAAGGAACAACTCATCACACATCTAAAGATACAGTGCTTTCAGGAAACAATAATCAGATCAAGTAATTGAAAGAGAGGATGGAGAACACTATTCTTGATTGCCAATACAAGTAAATGTAGGGATTAATACAAGATAGAGGGAAATCCTTTAATTTCAAGTCTATGAGCTCAATAAAGAGATGACAATCTTCATGAACTAAAATAAACTGAAACAAAGTATAGAAAATGAAAGATGGACAATTATGATATTGAAAACGAAAGGAAACTGAACTTTATTTCTGCAAAAAGAGTCTATACAGTAGCATAAAATATCTCCCAGTTTGAACCCTTGTATCTTAACAAAAATAGGCATTTATAGCCTCTTACAATCAGTTTTACAGATCCGAAAAACATGGATCTCTATCTAAAAATAACAAGTCAAATCTAACTAAACAACTAGATAATAATGATTTAACAACTATACTAGCATTCGAATTGTCTTCCATCTCAAAATTTTGACATCTATATTCTTCAGCTTCTGGAATCTATTTTGTCATGAAACATGGCAGAGGCACCTGTCTTGGCAGCTGGATTCCTTCAGTTACTCATAGTCGACACTTTAGGGGATCAATTTATCATGTGGTTTTCAAAAATCCCACGAATCTCTGATGCTGAGGATTTCTTTGACCGAGTTGTTAATCCTTCAATTCTCTAGACCCTCTTTAAATCCTGTGAAAATCGCCCTACTCCATCCTTAGCATTCAAAAATTCTTTTTGTGCTTTCACTAGCTACATCGCTATATGATTTGTTGGTTAGCTGGTGAAAGCGCTGCCTTTCACCAGCTAACTGGTTGTAAATTTTCCCTTTGCGCTGGTGAAAGCTCTACTTTGGCCATAAGAGCATTGATTTGGATCTTGCACTCTTCATATTCCCTCTTCATCGCTCTCCATTCTTCAACAAACGAAGGCTGTATTTTTTGCAAAATGGCACCCACTTCCTTGCAAATTCTAAAGTTTCTGAAAGGATTTCAAAAGTCAACATTGTTGCTCCATCATCAGAAAAATAGCATGAAACCAAGATAATCCACGACAAGGATAGACAGGACAGTATTTGTTGTGACAAGAGGAGGCTCCTTCAGAGGGTCCACTGTACTGACAAAAAATATCAACACCAGCGAACTGAGATGGCTCTTTTTCTCTCCATAATTTCCAACATTGGGCAAAGGAACACAACCAAGGTGGATACAAACACCAACTACAACAAACCAGTCTGGATTAAAAACCCATGTTGAATCTTCGTGAGTATGACGCAGAGAATTAATATTTACATTGTTTGCCAATTGGATGTCATCTTCATTGCGTATCTAATAAAAACAGGCTTTCCATGCCACTTGACTATGACAGTCTTTCCATTCAAGACAATAACGTTTCCTTCACCATCCACATCAACTATAGTTGAATCACCCTCTTTAATCTCACTAGCAAGCATTTTTTCAGCCAAACTATCCTCTAATAACCTCATAATTTCCCTAGGGAGTGGCTTCGCACCATAGCTGGGATTATAACCTTCATCTACAACTCAGTCTGTGAACCGCTCTGTTACTTGAAGACCAATTTCTTTGATGGGCAACATTCCTTTATGTGCACTGGGTGGAAATGGTGAACTAAAATCCTTGAGCTTATGAATTTTTCTACTATATGACTTTTCTATGTCCTCCCAATACTGTTCTTGATCCTTTCCAGAGGTAACCTGCAACAGAAACTCTGCAATGTCCTTTATAATAGTTGGCATTGTTGTAGAGCTTGCAAAAGATTACTGAATATTTACACTTGAAAAATAATGTTCTTTCACTGAAGGAGTTGGTGATTCACTCCAGTAACTTTCAAAAGAGAATTCGAATGACCTTCAAGGAACTTATCTATAACCTGGGTGGAACCAAACAATATAAGTTCCCATAGAAGAGAAGAAGAATCTGCCAATAGCCTTAGAGCCTCATCTGTCAAGTTGCGGCACCAAGATACATCTAGTCTTAACAAAGTCTCATGGGTATTGCTCATACGGGAAAGGATAGTATGATTTGCAACCTCTTAAGAAACGCTGCAGCTGTTCTATGCGTCCTGTATATATAAGCATCAATTGAACAATAGAAAAATAATTTTCACTAGTTTTATTGGACTCTGTATCTTCTCTGCTAATGTCATCGCTTTGGGAATCCACTGGTGCCATATCCGAAGATAAAGCACGAGAATATGAAGATGAGGACACAGGGGCTGTCAAAACACAATCATCTCATCTAGCCGATTCAGGAACTCAGGTCGAAAATATTGCTTCAGCTCTTTATTGACAAGACTTTTGATCCTTGTGTAGCTGTTGTCTTTCTCATCATAATCAAACTGGAAACCAATTCCATAGCCTCCCTTCTCAATCACGCTACTCCCAACATTAGAAGTCATGATCAAAAGGGTATTCTTAAAGTCCACAGTCCTGTCTTTGCTATCTGTCAGTCTATAAAGCCAATATCTGTACTTCTTTGTGAAAGCTCTGTCACCTACAGGTTTTGGTGCAATTCCTATTTCTTTCTCTCTTAGAAGCAACATTTGTTTGTCCATAGAAACTATTTCATATGCTAAATCATTAACTCTCCCCAACATTTTTTTCAATTTGTTCGCAAGTTGAATCTCAAGATCTTCTCCTTGCTCTCAATGCAGCCATCCTTGATTCTCGAGAATATGAAAACCCAACATAATATCCAGTCCATTCAATGTAGAAGAGAAGGTTCCCTGGTACTCCCGATTGGATTTGTTCTTTGGTAAACTTTGATTGGCATTTGACTTGTAGTCCTCACATTCCAGAATCAATGTTGGTCGGTTGGCATGCATAGAAATCCGAAAAATTGATTTGGTCCCAATCTGGCTCTTGCATTGCACCTGTGTGAATTGAAACAAACTGAGCACGAGATGACTGATCTTTGGGAGTACTCAACCACTCTGTTGGGATTTTATCCTCTTTGACAGGCATGAAAATCCTCTCACGGGAGATGATACTAGCCTAGCTTGCCAGATGTATGGCCAAATCCCGCATTACATCGTCTTGAGAAAAAGAGAGTTCAGAAGCACAGTTATAATCGATGGCCCCACTCCCCGGATAGCCTAGTGAGATTCAGAATATTTCGACTTGCAAGTTCTACAAGACCTCAAAAGTATCTGTCCATTCCATCTTACGGACATATACCCAAATGTCAACAATGATTCTACATTGAACTTTCTGCCTCTTGGAAATGCCCCCAAATCTAAAAAGCATTGTTTATGTTTATCATCAAGGACATCTATACTTGTTTCCAGGCAGTTAAGAAGCCTCTCCTTGTGATATTATGATATGGATTCTGCTCTTGAAATTTTTCTGTCAGCATTTTTCCAAACTGGCCTAGGCTTACCGCACAAAGAACTTCCAATGACCTACAGGGCAAGTGGTAAGTATTTACACTCTGTTGCAACCTGTTTCACAAGATCCTCACTTTGTGTTGTTGGAATCGAAGTCTAGTCTCATCTTCTGTTAAGAACCAAACATCAATATAGCACATGAAAACCTCAGGAAAAGTACTCAACGCCTTGAAAAAGAGATAATTTCAGATAATAAGCCTCTTCGAGGGGGAAACCTGCTTTTACCCCACTTAAATGTTCAAGTACAAGATGATTCAAAATGAAAATGTCTCCTTGGTATATGTAGGAGACTAGGAGGTATAATTACAAATAATGGCCTAAAGCCGACATAATTAAAATAACATTACTAATCTAAATTACA